>JAQGBD010001680.1:0-14071 GCA_034698165.1 Punctoribates punctum | reverse complement strand
TAGGTGAGTTCGAATAAGCCTAGGGCCATCTGTTTTAAAATTTTCAAAAATATTTCAAAACCATAATATTTTTCAATAATCTAGGAACATTTTCAGATGTAATTTATTATATCCAAGATCATTTTACTTGTTTGAATTTCCAAGACAGTTCTCTCGTTTTGATTTTTGATTTTCCTGTAATTTATAGAATGTTGTTGAATGTTGAATGTTGCTTGCTCAATTGCTCAAATTTTTGAAGCCAATCAAAATTCTATAAATTACTCCAATCTTTGAAAATTTTGGGCTTCGTTTGGAATCGATTCCTCTCTGTGTTTGAAAATAATTTATTCGTTAAAATGATATAAACCTTTTCTCGGGTTATCAGAGACTCAAATGAATATCTATTAACACTTTTTTCTCATTTCAATGAATTTGAAACGAAAGTCGAAATATGTTTTCAAAATGATTGCATTTTTTGGCATAAAATATATTTTCGAATTTTGAATATCTTTTACATTTTTAGACAATTTTTTTCAATTATAGCCAAAATAACGGTTAAAATATTTTGATTACTAAATAACCTAGATGATACTTTATGTTTCAAGTCATATAAGATATAACAATAACCTTAGATATCGTTATAAAACATTAGATAATAATCAGTGAAAGAAAGCGATTCAATAGAAAAAAGAGAATTATTTTAATCAAAAATATTTTGAATAAAATTTAATCAAATCTTTGTTTGAATGAATAATTCGTTTATTTGTGTCTTAACTCAAAATTGGAAAAACATTTGAACTCATTTCCTAACTTCCGGTTGTGCTGAGGCTCGAAGTGTTGGCATTCCCTCAATTGAAGGCATTCTTGAATCAGGTCTTTCATGAGAGCTCCGGTACAGACCATTACTTTATCTTTGGCTAAATATTTAATAGTTTTTGCTGTCTTTCTCAGGCATTCCTCTGAGAGAAAGGGTGGGTCAGCGATCACCGCATCGAATGACAATTCTTTGAATTTATCTTTAAGTGAATCACTTATTGGGTTATTGTAGTCATAAAAGACATAATTCGAGGGATATTTGGTCTCAAATCTGAGGTCGAACTCAAGTAATACTAAATTTATGGAACAATTTTGGCGTTTATTCAACTTTTGATATAAGCTCTCAAAAAGTGTGGGACAGGATATGCAGGCAATCCATTTGCTCTTCACTTCTTCTGTCTGTTCCCAATTATTGCCATTATTTGATATATTCAGTGAATTTATTATCTCATTCGAGAGATAGTCAGCCGTGTCTTCGGTGTACCAAAACTGACTCAATTGCTGTCAAATTAAAAACAATTGAAACAATTTCTTCGTATAATTGCTCTCAAAATACAGGATTAATAGAGAAATGTGAGATAAATGATCATGCTAATTTGATAATTTGTTGATTACCCAATTCTCTTCGAAGTGTCCACTGTTGTCATCATTTCCTTCTGAGTCTAATCTCCAACTGTTTTCCGATATAAACTCTTTGAGAGCATTGAGTGTGTGTTCGGAGAGCATAAGATCCGGATCCAAGTGATCCACACTCTCTTCGGGGGTCTGGTCTGACATTCTATGGACAATATGCTGAAGACAATCAAATGCCGATAAATACAATCAAAACTAAATGTTTTGAATACGATATGTGGTGAGAGGGACGCCATCGTTGAGCCAATATTCATAACAAAAGAGACGGGTCTCATATTCTATGGATTTATGGGAAAACTATCTTGCTCATTCATAAACCATTAAAATTTGGATCTGAATATTCAAATAAATAATCATTTATTCATTTGTTTGAAAAATATATTTAATAAAAAAAAGTTTATAATTAAAATACATTTCATTTGATTTCTTCGATTTTAGAGATAATTGTTTTCAATTTGTTTTCACATTCTTTTAAAAGGCTTTCAATTTCTAGATTTGAGTCACTTTGAGACCAATTGATCTGATTTTTGTGAACCAACACAATAACCGAATTGAGGGCTAATTTGCTCGAAGACAACAGTCTCTGGGCTTTGGTTCCGTCCAAACAAATGCAGTCATTATATTCATCCGCAAGAAGTAAGCAGTGGTTAAGAACTTCTACAATAGTTTTCGGCTCTTTTTCCCATCGATTTGATTGAATAGCATTTCGGTGACAGTTTTGAAGACATTGAACCACTTTTTCGATGTCATCCACTTTGTTATTAATTAAGAGTTTGGCATAAAGTCGCCATATTTTAGTCGATCCTTTACTGGTGGCCACAATTCTACCGAATAATTTCTGTGTTCTCGAAGCCAGACGTGCGGCCGACTCTTGATTCCGGTCAAGAATTCCGTCGCAGATGGAGTTGACTAAGATTTGCGCGATTTGGTCGTCAATATATTGGCCCTTAATATCGATGAGTCGATGCCAGGAATGTATGGCTTCAGCAAAGGCTCCGACATCGACACAGACAGCGATATAATTGTCCCAAATTTTCCACTCATCGTAATTGCATTTAATCGCTTCTTGCAATGTTCGCCACGACCTCTCTTTTTGTCCTAATTTAATGTAAGCTTTTGAGAGGTTATTCCAGGCCTCGAAACTCGTGGTCTCAAACTGGACAACACGACGATAGGCAGTGGCCGCCAATTCATAGTCTTCTGTAGATATGGCGGCAAATCCTAAGCGAAACCAAACTTGGATTTGCATTGAATTCAAATCCAGAGATCGTTTGAAATATGGAATACAATCCGAGTATTGCTTTAAATTGAAGTAATGGTTGCCTAAAGATTTCTGAGCTCTCGGGTACTTCTCTTCCGACAGTTGCCAAGACTTTTCATAATATTCCAAATTATCGGTAGTGTCCCCCAAAAGACAATATAAATATGGGGTTTCTTTTTCTTGCAACTGATCCCTAACAACAGCTTCTGCTTTGTCGCGCCGACCAATTCTGAAAAAACGGGTTTAAAACATATGTTTGGATTACAACTGATTTGTAAATACCTTTGATAGCAATCAATTATGTCGTCCCATAAATTGAGTCTTAAATATATATCTAAAGCAGATTTAGTGACTCCCAGAGAGACCAATACGTTAGCCAAATGTCGTTCCGATACCCAAAAAGGATTCGGGAGAACAGAATAGAAATATCGCGATCTGTCGGCTCTCTGTTTCCAATCGAGTTGTGATTCGCGGACGGCGTCAACCAATTCATTGATTTGAGTCATTGACCGCTCGACACGTCTTCTGCTGTCCTTTTGGATAAGACTTCGAATTAGGAGACAATTATTTAGAACTGACCACAAATTAGACTTTGAGATCAGAAATTCCAAATAAGATTCAATTTCTTCGCGTAAGAGTTCGTCAGAAGTGGAACCAATACGTTGGGCCGACTTAATGAATGATAACATCAAAGTCTGTTCCACTTCTGAGAGATTAATGTTTGCATTCAATTCTTGGTCTTCTAATGAAACGAATTTTACGCTTTGGAGTAAAGTATCGTCTTTTAGGCCAATATTTTTCGGTAATTCAATGTTCTCTTCAATTGAATCCGAACTCAAATCAGTGGTCATTTGGTTTTCTTTTGTAATCCTATCGATTGTGACCATCAATTGAGAGACAGGTTTTTGTTGGTATTGAGTCCTTACTCCAAGAGCACCACTCAGTCCAATGTTAAGACCCGACAAATTTTGGGCACTTTTCAGATGAGATACCACTTTATCGATATCTCTGAACCATAAGAATATATTCAGCATTTCGTTGTGAAATTCAATTCTTAAATCTGATATCATTTTCAAATCATTATCCAGATATTCATTGATTACCAGTGAATGGGATTTAATTTCTTCGTAAATGGTATTCGACGGAACTGTTAACGAAATTTGATGGATAATCGCTGATCTCATTCGCCACAAGACATACAGAATATTGTCGTTTAAAAGTTGTTTCGATTGATTGAATACAAAACGCGATAACTTAAGAAGTGATACACTTCTGGCCATTGAATAGCACTGTTCGCCATCTAAGGTCAGGTCATAATCACTTTTTTTCATCAAATTGTTTACGAAATTCAGACAATTATCAAAATTGGTATCATTTTGTATGAAAGCAACAAAATTGTTCAAAACGTATAATTGAAGCGAAGATATGCCACAAAAGAAGACAATTCGCAAAATCTGATCCCTTTTCAGATTGAATTTTGTTTCAATTGAAATCAGATTCAATTCATTTAAATTCAAATCAATTTCATTGAAAATATCTCTAATCAGTTGATTATTCAAAATATGGCAATACTTGCGTTCAATTAAATTGTCGACCAATTGGTTCTCTAATTGACTGCAATTACTCTTAATTTGTTTAAACAAATAAATATCTAATTCACTCATTTTTAATAAAAATAGTTATTTTTAAATCAAATTAAATGAAATGATTGCAAAAATGAAAACACGTTTTGAAGTGAGAGAGAAGTCACGTGAGTTTCATGCCTTTAATGCCTTTCGTGTGCTTTAAATGCCTTCTCTGTAAACATGAGTCAAATGATTACATAAAGTATTTCAATATTTCAAACCTGAATTTGACTCATATTTTGAATCCGAGTTATATTTTACTTGATTTTAGCCAAACTATTGAACATTGAAATATTTATTTGTAAAATAATAAAACTGTTTCTGTCATAAGTGCCATAAACCAGATTTAGATCTCAATTAAAAATTCATTACTAGCATCATTAGTAGTCTTCTGTGCAATATTATCATGATCTTTTAAGCTTAATTTGAGACTGAAATAAGATTTGTTTTCTGAATACGTGGAAACAATTTTATATTTATTAATAGAGAGAGAGAGAGAGAGAGAGAAAAATCAAAGTATTGGTAATAATTTGTTTTGAGTGGAAACTGATTACACAAAAGAGTGTAAATGTGTTACGTTTTTGAGGCAAAGCTTTAAATAAATGAAAATAAATAAATAAAAATCCTATAAAAAGACGTCAAAGGGATGTAAGTGACGCCCAAATCAACCATAAATACAATTCTTTGACAAAAGTGTCTGCATTTCAACGAATGACTCATTTGAATACATATTTGGTGTAAACTATAATTGATTGAAGAGTTTTCTTAAATTATTTCAATTGATATCAAAATGTACGGCAATTCGAGTATACGTTTGGATACAATGAGTGGACACAACCAGAAGTTGAGTTCATATTCACAAATCGAGTTAAGTGTTTCGGCCCGTCATTTGGTCAATCGGGACATCACTTCTAAGTCGGATCCGCAGTGTTTTCTTTACATAAGACATGGATTAAGCGACAAATACATCGAAATTGGAAGAACCGAAGTAATTAAGGATAATCTGAATCCCGATTGGGTTAAGAAGTTTGAGATTCAGTTCAAATTCAACGAAAGCCAACTCTTGAAGTTCGAGTTATGGGACATCGATCCCGTCTCTGGCAATGAGTTCTTGGGACAGATCACCACCGAATTGGCTGCCATTTTGGCCAAAAACGGTGGAACCTATCAGCAAAAGTTGACGACTGGAGGACGTCATCCCCGAAGATTTGGCGGAGAAATTCTGATTCGCGCCGAAGAACTCTCAGCCAACAAACAAATCGCTTCGATTGGGTTTTCGGCTTCAAATTTGGACAAAAAGGACTTTTTGGGTAAATCTGATCCTTATTTGACGATTTCGAAGATCAATACCGACGGCTCATTCAGTGTCGTCCACAAGACTGAAGTGATTCGGAATAATTTGAACCCTCAGTGGAAAGCATTCAATATAAGAGTCCAACAGTTGTGTGGCGGAGACCCCGACCGAAGTCTTAAAATAGATTGTTATGATTGGGATGAGAACAGCGCTCACGACCTCATCGGCTCCGTTACCACAAACTTCAGACGACTCACCTCTGGAAGTCCTCAACAGAATATTTATGAACTGATAAACAACGAGAAGAAGAGCCGCAAAAAGAATTACTCGAATTCAGGAGTCCTCAGATTGTATCAGATTTCGGTGACAAATGAGGTCACGTTTTTAGACTACATTCGCGGCGGAACTCAAATGCATTTCGCAGTTGCCGTTGACTTCACCGCATCGAATGGCGATCCTCGAGATTCCCGTTCTCTTCACTTCATGGACTATAGCGGTCGTCCCAATCAGTATGAGATAGCGTTGAGATCAGTTGGAGAGATCATTAAGTCATACGACACTCAGGGACTGTTCCCCTCCTATGGCTTTGGCGCTAAAATTCTAGCGACTGGACAGGTGTCTCATTTGTTCCCTTTGAATAACAATATGTCGTATCCGTACTGCAAAGGAATCGATGAAATCGTCAATTGTTACAAATCGAGTCTGAGTGCTGTTGCACTGCACGGACCGACCAATTTCGCGCCGGTTATCAACAACACCGCTTCAATCGCTCAGCGATTCCAAGACGGCAAACATTATTTTGTTCTTCTGATTATCACCGATGGAGTCCTCTCTGATATGGCGGAGACATTGGATGCAATAGTGAGGGCGTCCTCTCTTCCCCTCTCTATAATTATAATCGGTTTGTTTGATGTCTTGTATTTGTGGTCATTAGTTCTGAAGTGAATTTTGATTGTTTTCAGGTGTGGGTAACGCAGACTTCAGTCAAATGGACTTTTTGGATGGCGACGGCACTACAATCGTCTCCCGAGGAGTCAGAGCCCAGAGAGATATCGTTCAGGTCTGACATCCCTTCCATTTGTTTAAATTTTACTAAAAATATTTATCGAACCGACAGTTCGTTCCCTTCAATCGTTTCGTTAGCAATGATTGGAATCAAAATCAGTTTGAGTTAAGTCGAGCCGTTTTGGCAGAAATCCCGACACAATTCATTCATTTCATGCAATCGCGAGGATTCAAACCGTCGGCTCCAAATCAAAGCACACCCTCAGGAATATTTCCCGAACCAACCGGAAATCAGGGGACATCCTCCGGCATGTTTCCCGAACCCACTGGAAATGAACCGCCTTCTGGAACAGCTCCTATGTATCCATCTGTTCCTTCATCGGTTCCACAACAGAATCCTTACCCCGCAACTGGACAGACCCCATCTTACCCAGGAGCCGTTCCTTCCTATCCTAGTTCCAATCCTTCCTACCCTGGTGCCAATCCTTCGTACCCGAGTGCCAATCCTCACTCAGGAACTAATCCTTCATATCCTGGAGTGAATCCATCCTATCCCGGAAGTAATCCTTCATATCCTGGAGCTAACCCCTCATACCCAGGTGGAAATTCTTACCCCAATTCAAATCCGTCTTATCCCGGTGCAAACCCTTCCTATCCGGGCGGAAACCCTTCGTATCCGAGCGCACCATTGCCAAACCAGGGAAATGTTGGATATCCCCCTCCAACGGCTCCCAATTCATATCCAGCTCCGGGCGGTAATGTACATCACTATCCTCCACCGCCAGGCAATCCATATGCCCCTAATAGTGGTTATCCCGGGCCTCAGACAAACCCTTCCTATCCCTCCTATCGTTAATCGAATGGTAAAGAAGTTTAAACTGTGATAAAAACAAATGAAAAACATTTATAATCTCTATTCTAATGGTTTTCCATATTTTGCTCTATTTATCGATTTAAACAAAATGTTATAACTTATAAGTGTTGCAAATTTACGCCAAATCTAAGCTCTGATCAATATTTGAGAAATACGTTGTCTTATAAACTATTGAATTCTTCAAATATATACAAATTGAGCCCATTTTTTGTCATTTATGCCATTTATGACACTTTAATCTCTATTAATATATTATTGATTTTGTCATTAATTTGTTATTCAAATAAAAAATTTAATGAAAGCGAGAATTTTGATTAATTATTCAGAGGAGTAACAGTTGTTAATACTGTTGAAAGGGAACGGCTCATGGAATCCACACAAACCGCTATCAATAGGAATGCATTTTTTTCAAATCATTTTTCTGGTGTTAAGTGAAATGTTAGAAATGGTGTAAATAAGGGTCGTCTCAAAAAAAATAAGAGTTGTTTTAGGATTGAATGAATTAACGGTTTATTGAACAGAATATTTACAAGAATTGGTTCGAGATTTCAAAAAACCTCTTCATTCCAATCGAGTCATCTTTTATCAGATTTGAGTAAATGAGCAAAAAAAGTGTTTTCATTGTTTTGTCTCAAAAATAAATCATTGATTGAGAAAAATATAAACAAAACATTCGATCGTTTATTAGTTTAACCAAATATTTATGACTAACCTCTCATTAAATTCAAGAGAATTTGAGGAATAACTCCAAACACTTGAATCTCTTCCGCAAAAACTGATAAAAGTCTTAAATTTAAAAAAAGTCGTTTAATGAGGAGAATGAGTGAAATATTATTAGTTTTGAAGAAAATTCTTTTAATTCACTTTTAAAACGATTTGAATATAACTTTAAAATAGAGTGAATTTAAATGAAATTTAATTTTGAATTCGATATCTTTTAAGTGAGTTATAAACTAAGGTTTGTTTTAACTAATCTTTTGATTTACTCTTAGAGCGGATCTCAAGAAAACTTATTTTTAAAGACATTAAAACTGATCTGAAGAGAGGTCTGATATATACAAACGGAAAGAGAATTGAAAAGAATTGAAATTATTTGCAGTAATATATCGATAGAAAATTTAAAATAACACTTTCCCTAAGAGTATGCCTGCAATCAACAGAAACACTGCGATTCCCATCAGCTGTGGTGTAAGTGCGAGACCAGGATTGGTCGCCAACTTCGGTGAAGAGACCTCCGAATGCATGACTTTATCCCCAGAAAATGGTGAACTGATTCCACTTCGAATTCTATGCTTCAGTCCGTCTTCTTTTAACTGCAAGTTTTCCGATCGAATTGTCGCCAACTCTTCTCTCAATCGTTTGTTTTCGTCGATTAGTTTTTTCACGTCATCTCCTTTTTCGGGAACAGAAACCTCTTCGGCAATACTCTGCAATCAAATCATAGTTGCGATCAAACAATCAGTTCAACAAAAACAGCAAAAATATGCGACAAAACAATGAGTTAATGCGTCAGTGAATCCCTTTTCATGTCTCGACTTTTATCAAAGATATGAAATCAAAATTCAAAAATAAAAACACTTTAAAACGTTCTGAACTTCAGATTTTACGTCTCATTAAGTCTAATAAGTGCCTCAATTAATTCAAATCATATAAAACAAAATAAAACAAATGAAGTGAATAAAGAGAAGTATATTATTTCAGTGAAGTTTCGGTCAAATTCAGTGCTTCTCGTGTTTTGTGTTTAATTTAAAGATAAATATTTATCTGAAATCAGCCAAAAATGAAGCGAAAGAAGAGAGCAGTTGTGAAACCGGAAATGAAAGCAACCAATAGTGGAAGGGTTTCAAAGATTACCGCATTATTCGTGGAGTGCGACGACATAGTCATTGCGGAGGCGGTCGTCGCAGCACTCGTTCGGGTATTCGTATCGTTTGCAGTGACGGCCACATCGAAGACACACTTCAACTTGGAGTCCATTATCGCCTCCGGAGTCACTTCTTTCCACTTATTGGGAAAAATTGCAAATAAATAAAAAATTGATTTTTGAAAATTGAAAACATTTTAGAAAATATGGAAATTAAGCCACAATTTTCTCAGTAAATGACCGCTAAGAGTGTATTAGAGTATATTTTGGGAAATGTCTTCATTGAATCTACAATTAAGGGGTAATATCTTCGGTTAATCAATGTTTGAAAGGCTAATGTGATCGCCAGTCATGAGGTCTACTCATGAGTCGTCGTTTTCATCGGTTTTCTAATTATCACTCAAATGAATTTCATATCTAATATGTGAAGAATTTTAAAATTAATTACTCAATCATTCAATCGATTAGAGGATCGAATTTCCATTAAATATCTTAAAATATTTGATCCGATTATCTGACATAATGTGCGATAAAAACAGTTAAAGAGATAGTCATTGAACTCAGTTTAGATCTGATATCATTTGGGAGACAATAAGGAAAAAATTTAGACTCAGTTCTGATATAATCATAAATGGATTGAAAGCCTATATTTGGATAACGAATGGTTTGAATGAATGTATGAATGAGTCGGTGGTTAATACCAGGCTTTCCTGATTCACGTCTCCCTCGGGTGCGAACATCGTCTGAACCATAAACTTGTGTTTGTTTTTATCATTCAAGTTGTCTAAGTCTACCGGTTGTAACATAACAGCGATGGTTGTGCTGCCGAACGCCTCCAGAAGTCCATTATTAGGCCGAACGCAGTACCGCTTCGGAGCGGTTGTCTTCACTTTGAAACAGACTCGTCGTTCGGACGGGTTGGTCAGCTTCAGGTAAGAGGTGACCACATCATTAAATGGACCTTAAATTAGAGTAATTCCAATCAAATCATTAGTAATGCAATTGATTTAAGAGTAAATCCAATTAAAATCAACGATAATATGGGTTTCAACAGAAAATACAAATTTCGCAAATTTTTTGTTCACTCTTTCAGTGCAGACGTTATGCGAGTTATGAACAAAATATTTGCAAAAAGTGATGATTTGTTTAAATTTGAAAACATTTATAGAAATAAATAAATGATTAAAATGTGTTTAACGCCAACCTTTGAAATGTAACTCTGATTTCGGGTCTAAAATCAAAACCTGTTCCGCTTTGGACATCCCTTTCGCTTCAATTAATTGATAATACGATTAAAACAAATAGTAAACACAGTCTACAAACAATTGACAGACATTACAGGCATTACAGCATTGGATGAATACTTCAATACTTTTTTCACTACAAATCCGTTAATTCATTGCAACGATTGCCTGCCTTTCGCTCAATAACGCCAACACTCGACCCAAGCATTCAATCGCTTCTCTGCGCATGACTTCAATTAAAGACAACAAACACACGATTCACACGCTTTCCATCGAAAACACCGATTCTTAACACCTTTTCTGACCAACAATTTGTGGACAACAATGCGTCCGCTCACTGACGACGAAACCGTTGCCCTCTTCGAGAAACTGACCAAATAGTTAGTCATTTCTTAGTTTATTCGACTCTTACTTTTTATGTCTAATTTTTCTCTCAATTCTTGTTTAGTATCGGAGACAACGTTCGTCTTCTGATCACAAGACCCGATGGTGTCTATTGTTTTCGTCTTCATTGCGATCGAGTCTATTATTGCAGCGAAAAAATGTTGAAATTAGCGGCAAATATAAGTCGAGATAATCTCATTTCCTTCGGGACCTGTTTCGGCAAATTCTCCAAAACTAAGAAATTTCGTTTACATATCACTTGTCTGGACTTCTTAGCCCCCTATGCGAAGGTACGCCTCAACAGACAATCACCAACTGGTCGTCAGTCAGTCTTGAGTCTAACTTTTTTTGTTTTTATAGCACAAGATATGGCTTAAGGCTAACGCCGAACAACAGTTTCTTTATGGAAATCATGTCTTAAAGTCAGGTTTGGGCCGAATAACTGAGGGAACGGATAAATACCAGGGGGTTGTTATCTATTCTATGAATGATTTACCGCTTGGGTTCGGCGCCACCGCTAAGTCTGCTCTGGAATGTCGTACCGCAGACCCGATGACTATAGTGGTCTTCCATCAGTCAGATATCGGCGAATATATCAGAAGTGAAGACACTCTCACTTAAACTCATTTTATTTGCTTTTATTTTGTATTCAATCGATATTTCATTTATTTATCAAATATTTTCTGAATTTCGGCAAAAAAGGAATAAAAAGTTTTCGGATTAAATCATCAAATATTTCAATTGTTGAATACCTGTCCAACAGATGGAGTGATTGAAGTCTACTCTGAACGATGGACCTTGATAATTTATAATCAACTTGAATGTTGCATAAAGTTGGGAATTGTTCCGCAAATTAGTTATGATTTGAGACGTCATAAAACAAATCGATTTATAAGGAAATTCAAAAAATCAATTATTTTTATTGAAATAAATGTAATTAAAAAGCATTGAATTAAATAACTATTAAAAGAAATATTTGATAATAAATTGTCTAACATTTCACTTATGAAAGTGAAACAAATGTCGAGGTATTCAACATTAACTCTATTTTTGAGATAATCTGATGAAAAAATTTCAGTTATTAATAATCGAAACCATTATTAAGTCTGTCATTGAGTTCAAGGATTCCTATTATATCTATTCCTCGATTATCTGATGTCTCTAAGCATTCAATTATTTAGAAGTTCTTCACATTTGTAGAAAACATTTCAAAATATGTGTTTCCTATTGAACTCCGATTGAGTTTCTATTAAAAATTCAATTAAAATGAGCGAAAAAGAAGATTCTCCACGACTGAGGAAATCAGAAGAAAAGCCGAAAAGTCTCACAAAAGATGACTCGAATGATAAACTCGTTTACTACGACCCGTAATATAATGATCTTGGTAATTTCAATTGGGCCTCTCATTTATCAATTTATTCCTATTTAGATGCCATGAACTCAAAGAATCACTTTTAAGTCAATCAAACGGTGCAACAAATTACCGAGGACTATTGAATTTAGCGCTTGTTTTATTGGTACTGATATTTTGCTGCATCTAAAGTAAGTTTAACTTATAATATATTTTTTGTGAACAGGTATTATCGAATGCGAGGGTTGCCCTCAACAATCTGATTAAATTCGGAATATTGATTGACCCGTCTCAATGGGTGGCCATATTTATGGAGAACCCTTTACAGCGGCCAACTTTCCTACTGGTGTTGGCGCTCAATATCTTCATATTAAGCGCTTTATATATTGAAAAAGTTGTGTCCAAAAGAGAGATGACTGAAGAAAAGGCTCAACAATTGATTATCGCGAATATTGTTTTCATTTTAGTCACTCCTATAGTTGTGAACTCACTGTTTGTTTGCAATGCATTGCTTTCATCTCTGGTCTGTTCCGTCTATTCTGTAGTTATGTTGAAACTTATTTCATACCATTCTGTGAACTATTGGTGCAGAACTGGTATAAGATATGGTCAGCTCATTGATAAAAACAAACTCAAAATCAAAGAAATTTATCTGAAATCACAAACTGAGAAACAATTAGTCAAATACCCGGATAACGTCGGAATATTGGATATCTATTATTTTATGTTCGCCCCAACCCTTTGCTATCAAATTAATTTTCCTCGAACTCCAAGAATCAGAAAAAGATTTTTATTGAAAAGACTCGTTGAATATGTGAGTGAAGTACAAGACATGGCTAACACTTAATCGGGAAAATGTTTTTTCAGTTAATTCTGATGCAAATTATGGTGGCTTTGGTTCAACAGTGGATTATTCCGGCCGTAGAGAACTCATTAGAACCTTTTCAGGATATGGAGATGTCCAAGATCGTTTCCCGGTTATTATTATTAGCTGTAATTTAAGGAATATTCATATTTGTCCAAAAAAGTAACTCAGAATTGTGGAACAGGTGCCCAATCATATCGTTTGGCTTTTATTTTTCTACTCATTCTTTCACTCGTTTATGAACGTAACGGCAGAGCTCTTGAGATTTGGTGACAGAGATTATTACCACGACTGGTGGTATGTCTTTCCCACACATTTTATATAATTACCTAATTTATTGATATATCAAATGTAGGAATTCTGAGAGCGTCGACCAATTTTGGCAAAAGTGGAATATTCCGGTTCACAAGTGGTGTGTCCGTCATCTCTATAAACCTATGGTATATCGCGGCTACTCTCGATTGCAGGCCTCCTGTGCTGTTTTCGTTGTCTCTGCATTTTTCCACGAATATATTGTTTCAATTCCATTGAAAATGTTAGAGATTTGGTCGTTTGCAGGAATGGTGGCACAAATTCCGTTTGCAATCATCGTTTCCCGATATATGCAAGGTCATTCTGCAAATGTCGCCATTTGGTTGTCTCTTATTATTGGACAGCCATTGGCTATACTCATGTATTATCATGACTTTTATGTGACTCAAATCGCAAATAATCAATAAATAAAACCGAAATTCAATAATTTTTTATATAAATTACATAAATTTCTTCCAATATGTACTTGGTAACGCTTCTTTTCTATTGATTTTCATAGAGTGTTTATCCCATAAATGGAAGGAATACAATCAGGCATGTACGAGGTCCGAGACCCTAGGGGGG
>JAQGBD010001679.1:0-14072 GCA_034698165.1 Punctoribates punctum | reverse complement strand
CCATAATTTCAAGTTCTATCTTTCACCAAGCATTTTTCTCGGTCCCGACGACGTGAAAATAGGGAGGTTCAGGTGTACTTGCTTTTCAAGCACTGGATTTAATAATATACCTAGACAATTGAATTGTAATAAGCAATGTATTACACAATTTTCTCGAATTCATATAATCAGTGTGATATTTATTTTTATAGAACCTCGTTTATTTTAATATTTTTGACTTTACCATGCCCTTGATCAACGATTAACCTGGACGATTAAGAAGTCTGATACACAAAAGTGGACTCAACCGGTCAGTTGACAGCACTGACTGAACCTCTTATTCATTAATAAATTATTATAAAACAAATTCGTTTCAAAGAAATAAAATAAAAAGAAATTGTTTTATAAATATTTTGAATTATATCAAAAATCTGATGGAATGTTAAAATCAGAAAAACACTCAATTTTGAACATCGTTTGAATTTTGAAGCATGGACCTAGGACAATATTCAAAAATATTAATTATCTCTGTTTAATGTTTATTTCAATGAATGAAAAGCTAAAGCATTTTGGATAAGATTTAATTATTTGTCATCTCTTAATGTAAGCACTGATTAAAATTGGACAGAATATTACCACATTCATTATAACTGTGATGCCTAAGCACTTTCATCAAGGGGAGGGGAGGGGAGGGGAGAGGAGAAGGACAAAACTCAAAATTTTCCCACTTTTTCACACAAAATCATAGGTGAGTCCTCCAAGGTTAATCAAATTTAAATCTTATGGTGGTCGTGATTAGCCGATTTAAATGGGCTTAAATTCCATCAAGGACATTTTAAGCATAATTTAGCTTAAATAAGTCGCATTTAATCCGAGTTTACCCTAAAAGTGGTCATTTTGGGTAAATATTTCAAAAAAGGATTGCCCCCAATCTGAAAAAATTTTTAGGAAAACCCTCTCCCCTCAACTGTTGGTTAGTTGCCCTTCCGTGGAGTGAACCAAGAATGTACTCACGAGTTATGAGATAAGTTCTTGTTTTTAATTTAAATTGGACAAACAAGGTTAAATCATACAATTTACATTTTTGTGTTGCGAAACATTTTACAAAATACATGTATTTTAAATAATTAGAGTTTATTTACAATCTAATTATGATTTATAGAAATTGAAATGTTCTTGCTATTTGATTAGTTTTTTGTAAATTCTGAAATTCTATTTCTCAAACATTTAGTCTCTATTCAATAGGGATTTAAAATATGGGCTAAAAATAAACTTGATTATATAAAAATTGGTTTAAAAATATTAAAGATACCGAAATGAACAAGCTAAAAACCACTCAATGATTTATATTTCAATGTTTTCATTAACAGAAAATCAAAGAGAAATAGAAAGATAAATATTTGGCTCACATTCCAGTGATTTTCAAGATAATAGTCGTTAGATTCCTAATAAATGTGCTGGATCATAGAATAGCATTTATAATTATCGATCATTTATTTTTTTTCTAGATGTTTGACTTTCAGATATTTGCAACAATCAAAATCTGACAGTGAATGTCAATACATTTCTTCAAACCCACCAGGTATTTTTTTGATATATCCAAGGTGTCGATAAGCTTCAAATAATTATAGACCCGATTTCAAAATAATATAAATAAGGTCATTTTGAAGTTTCTTTTAATGAAAGACCAAACCAATTCATTACGACCTACCCTGGCCATTGCAGTTTTTTCTACCACGAATCACATGATTGATCAAATAAAATCCAATAAGTTGAGCACGTGGTCAACAGCGGTGTGTGTTCTTTGGAAGGGCTTGAGTTGAGCTGTTGGTTGAGATATTGGTTGAGGTCTGTGTCGCGTCAAACGTGTGTCCGACGATCGTTGGAATTTGTTCAAGGGTTTTAAAAATACAAACAAACAAGATGATTTTTGTGGGATACACAACTTGTGTAACAAAAAAGTTTAATCTATTTAATAATTGTGTTATTCGTAATGAATTGATCAAGAATCTATTAAAATTTATTCAATCGATAAGATGACATTGATTATAAGTTAACGACCAAGAGTCTTTCTGTCAGAAATTGCTTCACTCCATTAGTAAACAATAAATTATTGTCAATAATATGGAAAAATATTTTCAAATCACCATGATAATCAAAAAATCGAAATTTATGATCTTATAATTATCTATTTAATGATTGAACTATTTTTCTCATTTCATTGATTAATAGATAATCAATAATCTTGGCTAAATTTATAACATTGAGCAAGTTAAACAACGTGAGACAATTGTCAAATAATAATAAGCATGGTCATCGATCATATAAGGTTAGCCGTCACTACATTTAAGCCGTTTATGTCTTTGATCGGTGACTCCACTGATACTCTCAATTGTGACGGAGCCACCTGTTATCTAATGAAATATTTAACAAGATCATTGAATTTTACATATGAACTAGTACCATATAAAGACAAATTAAGTTTCCAAATGGAAAATGGGAGTTGGACAGGGCCAATTGGGCTTTTTCAAAGAGGCGTGAGTTCTGTTTCAAACTCTTAAGAATTTCTAACCATTTACTTTTAGCTAGCTGATTTATCTGGAACTCAAATGGCCATGATAACTGAACCATTCTTGAAGAACATTGTAGACTATGTACAGCCAATAATCTTCGATTACCCAGTTGTTTTAACTAGGTATGACGACGATTGGAGTTTTGCAGGCTTTGGGAATATCAGAATATTCGATAATATAAGCTGGCTCATTTTTATCTCCCTGTTTGTCGTCGTCGATATCTCAATATCAATAAATCATAATCTATTCCAAACAAAAAATCAAAATTTTTTATCACGTTTTTCATCATTAACTTTAATCTTAACTGGGTCATTATTGGCTAAGGGTAAGTCTATTTAACAAAACATTAACATTTTATTAAAAAATACTCTTGTTTGTTTTAGATGTACAAATCAGACAAATTCTGTTCTTAAAATTAGCCACACTATTAATGATATCAGCTTGGTTAATAAGCTCACTACAATTGTCTCAAATTGTGTCTGGTGAAATCACAGCCATGTTTGGCCTGAAGATACCAAACAAGCAAATCAATACATTGGATGAACTAGTTCAAACAAAAATCAATCTGATCGGAATGAAAGGCTTAATGACATCAATTCATGCCAAGGATAGAATTGTTTTCAAACAAATCGAAGAGAAAATTAACCAAGATAAAACGTGGGTCAAATTTGACCAACTGTTCATTGATAAGGAATTTATTTTGAGAGTGTACCATGGCAAATCTGCGATGTTCTTGGCATTCGTACCCCTCAAAATGATTCTAATAGTCCACCTTGCTCAATTTAAACAGAATACAAAATTTCATTTCGTTGAAGAAAAGTATCGTCAGCCCTACTTAATTACTCTATCGGTCAGCACCAGATTACCAAGGCAGTTCAGAGAAACGCTCAATATTAGGTTAGAATTATTTCTCGCTACTTAATTAGCAAGGTTTTCTGATTAAAATTTCAGTATTATCACTTTGGTGAAACAAATTCAATCTTGATCATCTTAAATTATTTGAATCTATTTTGTGCAGGGTCATGCAATATATTTCAACCGGAGTTATCGATCAACAATTGAAAACGTCCTTGTCTAAAAGTGATCGCTTATTCCAAAAGGATGAAAATGTCAAACAAATATTTGAAGAAATTAGCCTGGATAAAATGCTTGGTTTGTTCAAATTGACCCTAATTATGTTAGTTATTTGTTTAAATATATTATTAATAGAAATTATATTCGGTCTCAAAAATGATCTTGTACATCTGATGATGTCTAGTTCTGTTGGAAAATCTATATACAGGTTGAAAAATCTTTGTGTTTACTAGGTCAATTTAATAAATAAACTATTGTCTTCATTTTATTTTTTAATGAATGAAAGTATATTTAAATTTTAAATTATCTCAGAATCTATCAAGTTACATTTATTATCTATATTGAGCAATAAAAATGTACAAGTATAATTAGTAAAAATATATCTATTCATACAATTGCTTGAAGCCAATGGTCTGACCTTAAAGTTAGGGGTAATGTGGGCTCAAACTCTTGGGTTCAATAACTTCTTCTGATGAATATGAGGGCTATTATAAGGAAGAGTCCAAACCATAGGTAAGTGACAACAAACCCAATGTAGACCTCATAATAGCTTAGATCCCACTCCCGGTACAGAATATTCCGCAAAGAAAATATTGGGAGAGTGTTGGGTGTGAACTGTCCACAAAATTGGATGAGGAACGGCATGTTCTCAATGGGCCAAAACACACCACTGACTACCATATTAATAATGAGTGAGGCCGTCACAAACATAGACGAGTAGAGCAGATCCCGACAGACAGCGGCTACCATCAGACCGAATGATACGCCACAAAAGCCTTGTGAGACCAACAGTGCTATAATGAGTAAGGATGAACCCGTCAGTCCTCTGTTGAAGACAAACCACGGAATAAATAGCATGAAAACCAATTGCAGACAAAGTATTAGGAATTGTGTCAAAGCGTGAGATAATAGGAAGTCGAGGGCTGTTATGCCGGCCACAAGACTACGCTCTAATATGCCGTCCTTCTGCTCCTCAAGAATGAGATTAGCGCTGACTATTGTTATGCCATAAAACAGAATTAAGATAAATACTCCTGGAAGAACGAAATCACTCAGTGATTCTTTGCGCGTCCCATAAACAGGTTCTTCAAATTTAAGGGGAATTTTAAGTGACTCGGCGTCGATGTGGGACCTGTTGGCCACTTCTTTAGCGAAGGTCAGCATCGCTTCGTAGAGATGCCGTTCGATCTGAAGTGCGACCAATTGTTGGGACCAATCGATGTGAACCCGGATCTGACTTTCATCGAGAGTTTCTTCGTCGGCATCGCTTCCGTAGATTGTTCTCAACCGAAGGGTATTTGAGAACCTGTAGTTGATGTCAATGACGGCATATGTGTGACCCCTTTCAACCGAATCCATTGCCTTCTCGTATGAGTCAAAGTCAATGACTTTGAATACATTGTTATCCAATGAATTGACAAATAGGTGTCCCCAACCGTCCGACACATTATTGAGAACTTCTTCATCAAAAACAGCAATTTTTAGATTTTTAGGTCTGTCCCCAACGCTGTAGAGTAGAAGACCCAACTCAATCGCTGGAAAGATTATGAAGAAAATAAACTGGATCCAATTTCTACTCAGCCGTTTCATATTCTTTTGTGAGAGTGCAGAGCATTTGTCTATTAAATTTGATGCCCTTAAATTAACTAGTTCTTTTTTATACAAATGATCAATCTTTAGATTACTTATCAAACGATCTTGGTCATTTGCAATCTTTTCACTTATCTCAGTCTTATTCTTGACATCCGATAAAATTTTGACAGATTTTAAGTAAATCCCATCCTTTTCCTCATTTGTGTCATCGATTATCTCATTTTGAATTTGAGATCTATTTGTGTAAAGATTTTCTTCATTATTGTTCTCAGAGTCACACAACTTGAGGAACACTTCCTCTAAAGTGGTGGACATATATTTATTGAGCAAAATGTTGGGCTCGTTTTCGGCGAGGATTTTGCCGCTTCTCATAAACGCAACGACATCTGCATTACGCGCCTCTTCGATGTAATGTGTGGTCAGAATAACAGTCACTCCTCTCTTACAGAGTGATAAAAGATGAGACCAAATACTCTTTCTTAGTGTAGGATCCGTTCCAACTGTCGGTTCATCCAATATAAGTAGAGGTGGACTGTGGATCAAAGCACAGGCTAATGATATTCTTCGCTTCTGACCACCAGATAACTTATCTAGAATATCAAATTTTATTCATAATAATCACATATTAAGTTCAGATTTTCAAATTACCGATCAATTTGTCATTTTTTGGTAGTTTTAAGAGTTTTGTGATTTCATTGAACTTCTCTTTGATATCAATTTTATTCATTGAATAGATTTTTCCGAAATATGTGACAATTTCTTCGATAGTAAACACTGAACACAAGCCATACTCCTGAGGCATATATCCGACGCCAGCACCCGGTATATGACATTCTGGTGAACCGGGTTTTGCTCCAAATATTTGTATCTCACCTCTACTGGGCTGAAGTCGACCCAAAATACACTTCAATAATGTTCTGATTATACAAATAGAAAACATTATTTAAACACATTTATAATGAACTAGATAACTTACGTTTTACCACAACCACTTGGTCCTAAGAGGCCATAAATATGAGCCTCTCTTACAGATATGTTGAGTTTATTGAGGATTAAATCTGATTTCGAATATGAAAAACACAAATCATTTGCCAAAATTGCAAATCTTTTATCATTGAATTCAACCATATTTTGATAGAATATTAAAATCAGATTATTTTTTGAATAAACAAATTTTTATTCAAATATTCAGAACACAAATTTATTCCTAAGAAATGTCCTTGGCTAGAAATCGAAAGCGTATTTATAATTCACAAATTACTATTTTATTTTCTTCTTGTCAAAAGACATAAAGAAATTATAATTTCACTTTCACTAGTTTATAGGTTTCCAACCTTTAATTTTGAATGAGCAAGTTCTATTAAAGATGAGCAATAATACAAAGTCTATGAATATTGATTGAACGTGGGTTTAGTGAAGACCAAGTCATATAATTCATTATTTGTTCAAAAACATTGTGACTTTTCCAATGTGAGCTAGTTTAAATCTTGCTTGTTAGATACCTTACACTAGTTATTCAGAAACACAAAGAAGAAATCTTGCTTGTGATGAATCAACAAGAACATATATACCATAAATTCAATGTTTATTTTTCATTAGGTTTAAAAATGACGAACAAAAATATAGCAAAATAGCGACTCTTTTATCAGTCAATTAACTGAAGTCTTTCTCCTCAATTGAACTTCAAGTTTATTAAAGTGAATAAACCTGAAAAAATCACTATCAATATAATAGAATGTTTTAGCCAATCAGAGAATGACCTTGATTAAATTCGTATAAAAATCGGGCCTCTTCTTAGTTATTTATATAAGATTTAATCCAAATTTTAAAGAGGATCGAAGAACTCTCTTAATGTTTACATTTTGATTACAAAAACAAAATAAAAACAAAATAGTTAAATAAATACCTTGGTCGATCATAATTTTATATATACAATTACATGTGCATTGCTTTGAGCAAAAAGAACCAAGCTTGATTTATTTTGAGTAAAATAAGCTTAAGTTTTTAGTGGAAATGAAATTTTTAAATTCAAATATTCAAATCTATAAGTAAATTGATCAAGGTTGAAAATGAAATCAAATTATACAATTATTAGTAAATAAAATTGATTTATAGATAAGAAGCCAAAAACTATTTTGTTTTCAAAATAATTTTATATTCTTTGGGAACAAAACTTTCGGTAACGTTAGGATCACCGCCCAAACCGTTGTTTGCACCAAGGACAATTTCGTAATCAGAGGTTGATTGAAGAAACCGGACCAATACGAGGAACAAATCAGCAAGGGCTAATTTTTCGCCCGGGCATACACGACGCCCAAAACCAAAAGGTATGAAAGCCTTGGGTCGAGTCGTCATATATTTGCCGTTTTCTAAGAACCTCTCGGGTCTGAACTCCTGTGCGTTCGGCCAATACTTTTCAGTGTGCATTATATGACCTTGAAACACAGTGACCTGGGTATCTTTTGGAATTGTGTAATCACCTATTGATTGAAAAGAGATTAGGCTCAAGAATTATGCATGGTCTAATATGCACTATTAATTTGATACCTATTTTACTGGTGACCACAGCCTTATGATTGACTCCTTCGGGGACTATATTCCTGAACCGAAGTGCTTCTGATATAACGGCCATTACGTAATGACAGCGCTCTTTGTCCTCATGAGTCGGAATTCTGTCTCCGATTTCGGTTTCAATCTCTTGTCTCAACTTTTTGAGGACTTCCGGATAGTAAGTCATCAAAAACACAATCCATGTGAATGTTATCTGTGAGGTATCGGTTCCCGCAAAGAATAGGTCGAGAACAGCATATGTGAGGTTCATATTCGTGAGATAAGGAGCGGACTCTTTGCCTTCTCTGAGGGCATCGTTTTTGGCAGATATAAGAGTATCGCAAAAGTCTCTGACGACTGACTCGTCGTAGTCTTTGTAATGACTCTCAAACTTTTTTTTCATAAATTTTAAATTTTCGTCGAAATGTTTTCTCCCCTTTGAAAATGTTTTATCGAATTTACGCAAAATGGGAAACATTTCCCACAACAACGCCTTTTGATTTGCTTCAACCAAAAAGTCTTTTTGCACATATTTGATAGCTTTATATTCCGGGTCATTCAATTCGTATCTGAAAATTAAGTAGCATGTCACAATGTAAGTTCAAATGTTTGAATGAAAAAGTGTTTTATAACCTAGCTCCAAAAGCACTGGCGGCAGAAATGTTGAGAAAAGTATTATAGATATAATCTGTGATTTTGAACGGCTTATTGAGTCCTTCCTTCTCAACGATGTTTTTGATGGTGTGGTCCACACAATCAATTACCAAATACATCAACTTATCGGTAGTCGAGTACTTCCTATTCATGGGAATTATATTTAATGAGAAAAATGACTTAAAATAAGTAATTTAGTAAAACTGACTGAACTGCCGAATGTGCGACTCTTCTCAGGGCTTCCCACTGATGGCCATAGTCTGCAAACGCAATGTCTGAACCCTCTCCGGTGATTAACAACTCTTCTATTGATTATAAATAATTGTATCAATGAATTGCATTAAACAAATTGTTACAAAACTTACTGAAAAAACTGTCGGGTCTTCCGGCGAAGTCATTCTTTCGAAAGGCATCCCTTCCTATGTCTATATCTGATATATAGACCACAGGAGAAGTGCCCATCCAGAACGTGAACACAGGACCGTACTTTTGGCCGGCCCTCTCCAACTCTGTTGTCCAGTGCTCTTTTGTTCCCTTGAAAACTAAATGACCAAACTATTAGAATTGTTCAAGCTTATTTTCAACACTTACATAGAATATTTCCTAAATATGGCAGAGGTATGGGTCCTGGAGGCAGACTAAACACTTTGACATAAAATTGAACAAGCTTATAAACTAGAACACCAATAATAAGACTAATAAGAGTGACTCTGATATCAGTCGAGAAAACATCGAAAAGGTTTGTAAAAATCGACATTTTATTTGATTCACATTTAAAAGAGATTTTCATACGATTTATATGTTTTTAAAAAATAAATCAACAAAAAGGCTGTTATATATACCCACATCTATTTATATGACCTTGGTCTAGTGATTATCTGTCTATTGATCATATAATTTATTGGCTGATTGTTTGGTACTTTCAGTTTGAAAATTTGCAATGAATGTCCTCAAACATAAATAATCGATTCCCTTATTTAAATCATTTATTTATAAATTAATCCATGTTATCTTACAAATGTATTTTTGCTCATATAGATACCATGGTAATTCATCTTATATAGGAATTGAATCAATTGTTTATAATTTTGTTATCTTTCTAAATAAAGTTGAAGTTTGTATTTTATTATGAAAAACATTATTTCTAATTGTATCAGGGCAAGATAACAAAGGTTATTTAAATCTTAATTTCAAATTTATCATATTGGAGCTAGCTCAATCTTATATAGAGTTGTGAAAAGTTGAACATGATTAATTTATTAATAATTCTTTAAATTGTATTCAATGATATTTTGTAATTTCGTGGGTGAATGTGAGGAGCATTGTTCGGGTCAGGCATTGTGTCGCCCGTATAATGAAGGACGAGATCATATTTAGATGTTTTTTGAATGAATCGAGTAACCACTAAGAATAAGTCAGCAAGGGCCATTTTCTCTCCTAAACACACACGACGTCCGACACCGAATGGGATGAAAGCCTTGGGCCGAGTCGTCAAATATTTTCCGTTCTCTAAGAACCGCTCGGGTCTGAACTCTTTAGCATTTTGCCAGTACTCCTCTTTATGAAGAATATGACCCTGGTATACAGTAATCTGGGTGCCTTCTGGTATTGTATAATCACCTATTAAATAATAAAATTAACATTTTGTGAACAAATATTGGGATTGAAATAAATACCTATTTTACTGGTGACCACTGCTTTGTGGTTAACCCCCGTCGGAACGATATTCCTATACCTCAGGACCTCTGAGATAACGGCCATAACGTAATGACAGCGCTCTCTGTCCTCATGAGTCGGAAGTCTGTCTCCGATTTCGTTTTCAATCTCTTGTCTCAACTTTTTGAGGACTTCCTGATAGTATGTCATCAAAAAGAGAATCCATTTGAAAGCACTCTGTGAGGTATCAGTTCCCGCGAGAAACAGATCGAAGAGGGCTAAGGTTAGGCTCGAATCTGTGAGATAAGGAGCTGACTCTTTGCCTTCTCTGATGGCATCGTTTTTGGCAGATATAAGAGAATCACAAAAATCTCTGACCACTGACTCCTCGTAGTCTTTGTAATGACTCTTAAACTTGGTTTCGATTAATGCAATGTTTTTTGCGAAAGTGTTCTTGGTCTTATTGTACATTTTATAATCGATTTTTTTCAAAATGGGTAACATTTCCCACAAAAACATTTTTTGGTTTACTTCATCGAACAAATCGTTTTGCATATATTTCATGGCTTTGTATTCTGGGTCATCCAATTCGTATCTGTAAGTTAGTATAAAAGTAATTAATAAGTTGGTTATTAATAGATGAAATTTCACCTTGCTCCAAAAACGCTGGCTGTTAGAACATTGAGGAAAGTATTATAGATGTAATCCGAGGGATCGAAAGGGGTATTGAGTCCCTCCTTCTCGACAATAGTTTTGATGGTGTGGTCCACACAATCACTGACCAAATACATCAACTTATCAGTAGTCGAGTACTTCCTATTCATTAAATTATATTTTATGAAAAACAATTAAAATGTAATTAATTGTGAAACTCACTGAACGGCCGAATGTGCGACTCTTCTCAGGGCTTCCCAATAATGGCCATAATCTGCGAACACTATATCGTTGTTTCCGTCTTTCATTAACAGCTCCGCTATTGTTATGATTTAAGAAATTAATAATAATATAAATAATTTAATTAAATTTTTAATACTAACCGAAAACACTTTCGGGTCTTCCGGCGAAGTCATTCCTGCGGAAGGCTTCCCGCCCTAAGTCTATGTCTGAAATGAATACCACCGGTGTATAACCCAACCACAATGTGAACACTGAACCATACTTGTCTCCTACCTTTTCTAGCTCAACTGACCAGTGCTCTTTCGTTCCACGAAAATCTGAATAATAATTTATGCATGTTGAGTTTTAGACTCTTTAAATTCACCTGGCTTACATAGGATATTTCCAATAATCGGCAGAGGTATGGGTCCCGGCGGAAGACTAAACACTTTGACATAAAACTTTGCAATTTTATAAACAATAAAACCAATAATAAGACTGAAAAGAGTGGCTCTGATATCAGCCGTCAATACACCGAAAATAGTGCCAAAAATTGACATTTTATTTGATTCTAACTTATATTACAGTTAAGGAAAACTTTTACTTATATTATATTAATTATGATTTTATGGCATTCTTTGAAGAGAAGGCGCAGTCTTTTATAAACTTTGTTGCCCAATTGACCTTGTTAAGATAATCAATCAGTGAATGACAATCACAAATCATGTGATAAGGCATTAAGTGTTTTCATCTCATAGTTTGTTCGGAAAGTACCGAAAGATCATTAGTTTGGAGTCGAGTCTCTCTTTATATGATTTCTATTAAATTATTCATCTTGTTACTATTTTAACCAATATATATATATATAGTTTTCCATGATCATAATTCTCGATTCATTTGGAATATAATGGAAAGATTATCCCTTAAATAGTATTGTGACCTGGTAGAATAGTTGTTCAAAATATTTTTAACAATGCTTTTTCCAGCCTTTTGTCATTTGAACTAGATGAATTCTGTGACAATTTGTGTGACCTCTCCTTAATTCTGTAGTTAAATATACCTTGGTGCTGTAACAAACTATTTCACAATAAGAGGTTTTATGTGAAATTAATTTCCATTGTTTTTATTTATGAAGAAATAATCAAAAATTAAAATTCAATTGACTTCCAATTAGTCACGAAAATGGTTTTCATAAGTTATTATTCATTTCAGTGAAGTTCTATTAGTGATGAGCAAGGTAGAAATGGCAAACATAGCAAGGTCAATGAAATATTCGTTTACTTTGTCTTAAATGATATTTTATAGTCTTTGGGGTGAAAATCAATTGTTCGGTTGGGATCAGGCTCTGTGTCACCGGTATAGTGAAGTACCAGATCATATTCAGAGGTCTTCTGAATGAATCGAACCAAGACTAAGAATAAGTCAGCAAGGGCCATTTTCTCTCCTAAACATACACGACGTCCCACACCGAATGGGATGAAAGCCTTGGGTCGGGTCATCACATATTTTCCATGGTCTAAGAAGCGCTCGGGTCTGAACTCTTTTGCATTTTGCCAGTACTCCTCTTTATGAAGAATATGACCCTGGAATACAGTAACCTGGGTGCCTTCTGGTATTGTATGATCACCTATTAAATTATGAAAATAATATTTTGCTCGAAAATATATTTAAGTTAAAATAAATACCTATTTTACTGGTGACGACTGCCTTGTGGTTAACCCCCTGCGGAACGATATTCCTTAGTCTCAGTGTTTCTGAAATAACGGCCATAACGTAATGACAGCGCTCTCTGTCCTCATGAGTCGGAATTCTGTCACCGATTTCGTTTTCAATCTCTTGTTTCAACTTCTGAAGGACTTCCGGATAGTATGTCATCAAAAAAAGAATCCATCTGAAAGTTGTCTGTGAGGTATCGGTTCCCGCAAAGAAGAGGTCAAACAAAGCAAGTGTAAGATTTGTGTCATTGAGATAAGGAGCGGACTCTTTGCCTTCTCTGAGGGCATCGTTTTTGGCAGATATAAGAGTATCGCAAAAGTCTCTGACGACTGACTCGTCGTAGTCTTTGTAATGACTTTGAAACTTGTGTTTCAATAAATCACAGTTTTTGGCGAACATTGTCTGCATTTTTGTGAAAACTTTATAATCAATTTTTCGGATAATCGGAAACATTTCCCAAAATATGAATCTTTGGTTGACTTCATTGAAAAAGTCTTTCTGGAGATATTTAATCGCTTTATATTCCGGGTCATCCATTTCGTACCTTAATTCAAAAATAATAATTAATGTCATCAAAACTTATTTTCATTCAATATTAGCAGCTTTTACCTAATCCCAAAAGCACTGGTGGCTAAAAGATTGAGGAAAATACTATAAATGTAATCAAATGGTGTGAAAGGGTTATTGAGTCCCTCCTTCTCGACAATAGTTTTGATGGTGTGGTCCACACAATCGCTGACCAAATAAACCAATTTATCGGTAGTCGAGTACTTCCTATTCATTGAATTATATTTAATGAAAAACAATTAAAATATAAGTAATTGTGAAACTCACTGAACCGCCGAATGTGCGACTCTTCTTAGGGCTTCCCACTGATGGCCATAATCTGCGGTCACGATATCGGTATCCTTGCCATTAGTCATCAACGATCCTGTAGTTAAAGATTTGTTTTTTATAAAATAAAATTTCACATAATTTCAAATACTAACCGAAAACAGTTTCGGGACGACCGGCGAAGTCATTCTTGCGAAAGGCTTCTCGTCCTATGTCTATATCCGATATGAATACCATGGGAAAGGTACCCATCCACATTGTGAACACAGGACCATACTTCTCTCCAACTTTTTCCAACTCAGTTGCCCAGTGCTCTTTCGTTCCACGAAAATCTGAATAATAAAATTATTTGTACATGTTGAGTTTCAGACATTTTTCTTTCCAATCTGACATACATAGGAGATTTCCAAGAATCGGCAAAGGTATGGGTCCCGGCGGAAGACTAAACACTTTGATATAAAACTTTGTAAGTTTATAAACAATAAAACCGATAATAAGACTGAAAAGAGTGGCTCTGATATCAGCCGTCAATACACCGAAAATAGTGCCAAAAATTGACATTTTATT
>JAQGBD010001678.1:0-14073 GCA_034698165.1 Punctoribates punctum | reverse complement strand
GAGAACCGGTGCTTTCAGCGTGATATGGTCCTACACATTATAAAGTGACCTAGACGTCCAACACTTTACTTAATATAAGTTTTATTATTGATATTAAATTATCAAAGGATAAGAGTATTTACTAAACCCGCGCTCAACTCATTTGAATGTTGAAGGATGTGATACCGTATATCACTGATACGACATAACTGTGCTGATGTCTAGGACCATATCCCCCTGGCCATTGTTTATAATTTTTATAATCAAAATGAGAAGTATATGAGCATGTTAAGTTTAATATAAAATAAATGTAATGAGATTGAGTGCAATCGGTTAACGGTTTGTCCACATTTGAGATAAAACATCTGAAAAGAAGCAAAAGTAGAATAAATGCAATAAAATGGAAGAAAAGATATTTTGATATATTTTGATATTGTGTTCATTGAATTTATGTTCTGTCGAAACGACTTTCAATTTGATTGTCGACCACTTCTTTGGTGACAGTAGTGAACAGCAAATCACTTCATAATAAAGGAATTGCTTTCAATGCCAGACATTAATTGAAAGCGAGTTCTGGCGATGAGTCCGAATGGTTAGCTCTGGTGACGAGTGACAGACAATGCGGGCCAACAACAGCACAGACAACAACAGAAGAGGAAGGCATACAATTCCATTGCTATGAAAACGTGAAGAATCGCATTACAAATAAAACATTTGAAGATTGAAACCAAAGACAATATATTTATTTTGTATCCACTTTTTCACAGCCAATAACCACTGCTTTTGATAAGAACTATGAATGCGGTCACTATTTGTCTGAATATTGGACTCAGAGTTCTTCTCAATAGGAATCAGAGCCACAATTATTCGGATACCAAACTCTTTGTCAGTTCCTATGGTTTACGATCTTTTTGTTATCTTTTATGCGATTCTATGACTCATATTATCAAACATTCAGTGCTTTAACAATATTCTCGAATTTAGGCATAAATTCGGATTTTCCTCTCATTTATTGCTTTTTTCCAACAAATCTAATAAAGAATGTCTTCAATTATGTCTGAAATTATGATAAATGGACTCAAATTATTAAAACTACATTTCATTGCATCCATTAATTGATGTGCTTTTAGACGACGTTTTTAATAATCAAAATCAAGTTTTAAAATGTCGTCAAATAAATCATTCGTTAATTCATTTCTAAGAAAAAATTTAATTTCAAAAACTATTTTCTGATAAAATTCTTCATTTTTTGAGATATGATAAGTATTTGCATAAAAACGACTAACACTCGGATATTACTCACAATGACATCAAGAGATGAACTTAAAGTGAACTTTCACATTTTAGGCTTCAAATCTGTAATTGAATTCATTGAGGAGGATCTTTTTGGGAATAAACAAGCAAACAATATTGGCCTAGAACAGTTAATCTTCCCCTTAGACTTGTACTTAATTAGTAAGTGTCTTTTGTTTTACGAGTCTTCACATGAGTCGCATGAATGGCAATAAAATAAGTCCCGAAAGTGGAAAAACTCAGTAAGAAATAAAATAGCCAAGCTACTTTTCCTATTTGATTTCCCCACTATTATTATTATTAATTGTTTTTCCATTATTTTGTGAAATTTTATTCATCAATAGTGTGAAGACTGAGATTTAAAAAAAAACTATAAATGAGTTAATCTTGGTTCTACAATTAATCAAGTAGGTGATGAAAAGGTTTGATTGAGGAGAAACCTGGTCACTGTCCTAAAAGAAGAACAAAGTGTTCAATAATTGTAACGTATTTTTGTTGAACTGATGGTAAGTATTGTTTTGCGAAATCACTTAACTCTCTCTTCATTTACGACAAGAAATTCAGTTAAGACTTAAAGAGAAAGACATTTGATTTGACGCTTTTGTTGTGAAGACTGACAACAAATTTCTTTACGAAACAACACTTAAACACAACAAACAATTGCAGAGAATTATTAGACAATTATTTTCAACAACAAAACAGAACTCATTTTCGGACGGAATTAATGAACAAAAATCTCAATGAAAACCAAATTAATTACTTAACGTCTTTGAACTTTGGACACAAGTCTTGGAACTGTTCTTCATTTGTCAGAAGTGATAATAAAACTGTCGGTAATTCTAAACAAATTATGATTTTTAATGAGAGATAATAAAAGTTTTGATTCTTTTGAAAAGTCTTTTAACGGATTTTCGACATTAATTTGATTAAAATATTCATTTGAATTGAATCACAGTTTATATCAAAAGAAAATAAATAACAATTGAAATAAATTTATGACAAATCATAAAAAGAGCTGACAATCGATGAAAAGACAATTTCCATGTTTGTTGACCTGGAATATAGATAATGCTATTGTTCAGAAACTGGCAAACCCTGATCAATTTCATTTTGACGTCAGTACAAATACTTATTTTAGCATTTTTATCGATTATCTTGATAACTTTCTCAGCTTCTGATTGTCTTTTAAAGTTTTGATTTGAAAAGTTTTAATTAAATTTCTGAAAACTAAAAAACAAATAATAAATTGCTTTCAAAAAAAATACACATTTCTTGCGAATAATTTTTAAAAACTGATATAATTCTACAATTTTTCTGAATAAATATCTTTTGGAAAGAAAAACAAAATGAATAAAATGTATAAAACATTCAAATGATATAAAACGGATTCAACACAAAGAAAATGTTTTAATTTTAAAAGATTTAAAAACAAAACTAATATTTAGTATAGATTTTGAATTATTTAAAATTGATTGAATCCAAAAATGATGAATGAATACAAAAGTGGAGATTTTATTAAAAGTTTAGTTATGAATATAAGTCGGGTCTGTTGTTCACAATGAAAAATAGCCCAAATGTTGGACTGACATCACTTCTAATCTTATTCTCAATGTTTCGCATAAACATAATTAAGTCAATTAATTGATATCAGTTAATAATATTGAGAGAAATAATTATTACTTTGTGGCCGAAGACACCGATTGCCAGACAGGAGAATAGGATTTATATAATTTATATAATATATGTAATTCTTAAAAATTATTGGAAATTATCATTTGATTTCTTAACTCTTTAGAGACTTTCCAAACAAAGTTATCATATTTTAGTTCACAAAATCTGAGATCATATTCGGAAAGAAATTTATTTTAAAACTTATATTTATTTTCGTTTATATTTCTTATATTAAGAGAAAAAACAAAACTTTTTTTAAAAAATCCTGGGATTCGAGTTTTGAATATCATGCAAATTCTTGCAACGGCTACAGTAGTTTAAATTTCAAATGCATTTATTTATTGAGACATGGTCGAATTTATAAGAATTAGCATTAATCTAAGCCTTGATGTGATCCCTTCTCTCTTTTGTAGGCCTGAAATCAGAGAAGAGTTTGTATTGAGTCCTGACAGCAAATAATCAGTTGTTTTGATTTCTAAAAGTAATCAATATTTTTATTAACAAAACATTAATTGTCTTTTTCCCAAACAAATGAATCTCTTTCTCGACATCCCTTCACTCACTCAGACAGTTGTCAGTTGTTATGGCATTTCAAAGATGTTTAACACGATTTACATTAATTTTACTCAATTTTTTAGTTTTAATCACAATTATTGTAATAATAATTCAGTTTTCACTATATTTTACATCAATTAAAGTAAAGGAAAACATTTGTGACTTATTCTGTCCCCAAATAACTTCAGAGTGTTTGCTCTCGAGCTGTAAAAATCCAAAGTGTCATAAATTGACAGTAATTGACATAATTGTGATTTTGAGCCTACAATTCAAGATTATTTCGCAAATATTCATAATAATCGCATTGTCCAGCAACTCATTCCGTTGGAAAGCCTATCTAGCATCATTTATTTTCAACAGTGCCTGGATTACTTTCAACATTTATGATTTAAGTAAGTGTTGCTGTTCAAACGTTTAGAAATTATTGAATATAGCGAATGTAGCTTGGTTAAATTTGAACTTTAATCCAAAAGTAGTATTCGGAACATCTATTATCCAAATCTCCGCATTTAAACACATTTTGAGTTTTTGGTCGAATATCTATTTCTATGTTATTATTCATGTTTTGGACTTTTGTTCGTTGGTTTCCAATACTCTTTTCGTTCACTTCAGTCTTCAAAAGTGTAAAAACTCGAGGTTTGTCACTATTTTTCAGACAATTCAACAAATGTTTTCAATAATTTTATAATTTTTTGGCGAATATTTCAGACAAAACTTGATTAATATTTAAGAAAAGCCTAATATTAATTGTAGTCTTAATTTATTTCTTTAATAGAAAATTGGGTCGATTTGTGTCAAACCAAAGTCTAAAAACTTTGACAAAAGCCATTCAATTGATTTCATTGTTTATAAGCGTTTGTCTCTCAATAATCACAACAATTATCGCAATTCATTGGAGTTTACAAATCGATTGTTTCGATGACGGCTTCCAATTAATTAAAATAATAATAATTTACAGTAAAATAATGGCTCACATGACAGGCATTTACGCGACTCTATCGCTGGACATCCAGTTTATAATTCTAACGATTATTCTCTGCATTCCATGGATTTCATTCATTTTTTATCAACAAAATTGTGAGTAATGTTAACCAAATTTAATTAATACAAAAAAAGTTGAAAATTCATTTTGAAAATAAGTCTCTGACCATTGTATGAACTTTAGCAAGGATCAAAGAATCTATTCTATAAAACATAGATAATATCGAAAGAATCGAATTATTGAGGAATTCGGGTGACATCTAATGCCGATACAAATAATGTTAAAATCGAATATAAATATCAAATAAATGTTTGCACCGAATCAGTACACAAATTAGTACAGAATATCCACGACTCAAATAGTTCTAAAAACTTTTTATCAGGTCAGGGGTCAGGGCTAATGTTTTCTGTAGAATCTATTCATTAGTGACTATTCATTCTTCTTTCAAAATATTCAATTAAATTGTTAGAATCGTAATAATAATTGATTTTATGAGACGATTGAGTTTCCAATTAATTTGTATTGTCTTTTAATGTTCAGCTCATCCGATAAATACGAGTCTCATATTTACGATTGAAAGCAGTTATATCGCAATTCTTATTATTTTAATAATTGTCTACAAATTGAAAAATTCGTCAAAATTCGGGAAAAAAGAGCTGAAATTCTTGAATGCGAAGACTGTAGAAGAAAAAGAGAAAATGGTTGCCTTTGAGCTCAACTGAATCAATACATAAAACTTTAATTACTCTGATTTATGGCTAAAATTCTCATCAAATTTTATATTCGGATAAAAATAAAAAATCAATAAATAATTTTATTGAATATACAAAAGGATTGAAAGAATTTTTATTCACAATTGTATTGAAGTTCACTCGAAAATGGTTTTAATGACAATTGTTTTGATTTGGATTCTCGCCAACAATTGTCAACCTCTTTGTCCACCACTTTCTCCAAATAGAATTCCAAGAAATGCTTATACTTCCGGTAATTTAGAAGAATTAATATTTTAAAAAACAATCAAGGTCTATTTTGAGTAGTTCAGTGTCGGCTCAGGTTTGCAACTCCCGGAATCCTGTGTAGAATTCAATGCAATCGTGGACACCATATCGTGGGCTCACGATTCAGAAGATGCCTGTATAGCGGCGTTTGGTGGGGAAGAGCAAGATGTATTAAAAATACGCAAGCTAAGAAAATTTGTCAACAAATGAGATTTTTGGACAACGGTTTGGCCTATAATTATTGCAACGATAAGTTTGTCGTCGGATGTCTCGTAGTTTTCAAATGTGACGATGACTTTGAATTGGAGGGAGAAAAAAAGGTCCAGTGCTTAGACACCGGTAAGTGGTCCGCAAAGAAACCCGAGTGTAAAGCAAAGCCAATGACCACAAAATGTCCGGAACTAAGCCCTCCACAGAACGGCTATTGGATAAGTAACCAAAATGGACGCCAATGTAATGGTAGTCCGGGACAGATATGTCGTTTATTTTGCATCAGAGGGCCAGTCGTGGGACAGACATTTGTTTATTGCGATCCCGAATCATTTAAATGGTCTAAACCTATACCCAAATGCATTCAATAAATCACTTTTTAATGAAAACCTTTGAGAATATTCACGGATTTTAAACAAAATTAGACGAAATAAAAGTCTATGATCTCTGTTTTACTTGTTCTTGATAAAAACTAGTCTAGACAAGCAATTAGAGGTCTTCTGTGTATTTGAAGTCAATGGTTTTGCCTGAATTTGAACAAAAACTAACTCACCTTTCACTCCAAATTGAATCAATTGAGACACGAAAGGAGCCATTAATTTGATACTCAGCTTCAGTGGAACTCAACTCAAACGGAATCAATTTGACGAACAAATAATTGGAGAAAAAGTGAAAAATTATTTTTTAAATGAATTCTTTAAATAATTTATTCGTGAATTTGTGATAACTATATAATAATCTTCTGTTTTGGTGTTTCGATAATCACTTGAATAAAAAGATTTTCTCTTTAAATAATAATAATTAAAAATAAAAACATAATTACAATAGATTTGAAATTAATTAAATCGAAAATCATTACAAAAAACGATTACATAATTATATAAATAATAAAAAGACTTTATTTATAATTAAATTATAAATTAGACAAAAAGGGGAGAAATTGATGAAAAATAAAATAAAAAACTCATCGATTGATTCATCGCATGATTTGGCCTAAGATTTGATTTCAACTCTCAATTAAACAGAAGATAAAGGACTCGGAGCTCATCTTAAGCGAGAAGTGTTGATGTGTTTTAAGGGAATTAAAGACCAGAGAAAAGTGAAAACCAATCAATAGATTGATTTCTAACATCTTTTGCTCTAATTATTTGTGTTTTTCTCAATTGATTTCTCTCTCCCTTTCGGTACAGACATTAGAGGAGCGAAATATTCGATACAATACTAGAGTTTTAGACTTTGTTTTGTTTTATTATTGTTTCCAAACTTTACTATATTTACAAAAAAAGAGAAAAAATACTTAAATAAAGAAATTTGTCTCCAAATCAATAGTCAATGTCTTAAACATATGCTGTGGAATGTGGGGCACAGACGAGTTGGCCATTCATTTAACACTCTATTAAACTCAGAATAAGTGACAAAACAATAGACACTTCTGTTTTGTACATCAATTAAATTAAATATCTTATTAACAATCATAAGAGTCATCGTTGCGATGGAATCGATGGCCGGTCGGGAATTCGAGGCGGAATCAAAGGTCTATCTGTTGTGGTGGTGGCCGACGGGTAAAGCGGATTCACATTACGCCTATTATAGACACATATAGTGAAACACATATATTATTATAGATTTTAAGACTACTTTTCTCTTAAATTCTCTCAAATTTACTCTAAAATTAAATTTAATTCTTATGTTTTTTGTTTCAATATTAACGACAACATTAACAACAACGGCGTTAACGCACAGGAGATAAATAATAACTCTTTTATGTATAGATTCCAAGAATATATTCAATATTGAGATATATATTGCGTTTTATGTCAATAATTGAGGACTAAAAACAAATCCTAATTATTCTTATGGTTTCTTATCATTAGTGATATACTTAAGTAAATAATTGTATTTAATATTTACTTTCAAATAATATACTTTTGTTTCTCAATTATTTATCTCAAAAATAATACTCAAATATAGTATCGATTCTTAATTCAGATTCAAAATTATTTATAATTTAATCCAAACTTCATATTAATCCCTAATTTTAAGTCTAAACTAATAGAGTATTCAATTAATTTTCAAATATATATATATTTATATAATTCTCAATGAATTTCTCAATTAGTGGTAAGTTTTAATTGATTTGCGCGAAAACGCCGTCGTATTGATCAACAAATCGAGAGATTAGACAATAGATAACGTTATTAACGGATTATATCTCAATATATTTGTTATAATTTGTTTTGTTTTGTAAATAAGTTTTAAGAGAATATTAATTATTAATAATTTGAATAATGCATTGGAAATAAGAGAGTGAGTGGTCTTATTTGTGGACAGGCATCCCGAACGCATCGAGAATTGTGTCGGTCACAGCCTGTTGTATACGCGGCGGAACGTTAGGCATTCCTCGTCTGAAGCATTAAAGACAGACACAAAAAGCAATCAAAGGTTTGAATGGTTTAAGCAATTAATCGTTTAAAGCATTTATAGACAAAACACAAAACAAAAACATTTCACTTACGTCGGAATGAGTGGCGGCGGAAGAGGTACTCCTCCTCGTCCCGGAACCGGTGCTCCTCTGCCTGGAACGTTGGGCGCAGGTCGGCCCGGCGGCGGTGGCGCTCCCCGTGATGGGTTGACTGCAGGTGGAGGCGCCGGTCGGTTCGGGTTATTCATTGGCTGTCGAACCGGTTGTGATGCCGGTGGGGGCGTAGGTGATGGAGCTAGGTTGCGTAGCGTCCAATCATCTTTGACTGGTGGCGGCGCCGGTGCGTAACTGGTTTGCATTGAGACGTCACCGATTATCTTAAGGGCCTCTTTACAAGCATGGTACATTCGCAACATCTCCTCTCTCTTGCGTTCCTCTTCAGGAGACTCCTCCATCATCGCTGCCTTTACCACAAAATCGATAGCATTAACAAAATGACAGACAATTTGTCACTTAATCACTAAATACCTGATCTCCGGCAGCATAAAGACAGGCCAAGAGCTCCCCATAAATGAAGTCTTTTGAGTCATTGATCATTAGATGCATTATTATCTTCGGAACCAAATCACTGTTGAGTTAAGACATTAATTAGTTTCTAATAAGAATTTCAAATAATATTTCCTATTTTTGTAGATTTCCATTAAATGTAAGAAAAATGTTTTAAAAGTGTAGTTCCTATAAATTCTCGAACTTTGCCTTTGAAATGGAGTGGTCTTAAGTGTCAGCAAATTGTTGTCTCTGTTCTTAGACTTGATATCAATTAACTCGACATTTGTTTTTGTCAATCAAAAGGATTGTTATTTTTGCTGAGAGACCCACTCTTATGGCCTGTGCTCTGCTCTCAAATGAGTCAATTCTATAATCACTAACAAAGGGATGCATTGCTTACGAATGACTTAATAGAGAGAATGAAAATCGATTGACTTATGTGAACACAAATTGGTTTTGACCCCTGAGTTAAGCCTTCGAGAGTTGAAACAAACTATGGATTAGTTCTAACTTCGAGTAAAAGACAAGAGACGAGAGTTAATCAAAAGAACAGAAGCTCTGAGAAACCCAAACATTGGTCTCAACTGATTCTCAACGAATCAAACGCTTTATTTAAACAAAAAATTGATTTCCGATACAATGAAAACATTAATTTGAAGGTCAGATCAAACGGAGTAAAAAAGACAATAAAACTGAAGAAACAAATCCATTGATATCTCAAAAGCTCTACAAATAAGGAAAGCAATGAAATGAAAGTAATGTTTGCATAAAATGGGATCAAATCCGGGAAAAGACTTATCGATAGCCTAAACGACTCAACAAAATGACTAAATTATCCTAATTTTGATGGATTTGATGGATGAGCCCTCAGAACATCACAAAAGGTTACGCCCAACAAATAAGAGTCAATATGTTTGAGAAATGGCACAGAATTTGGTTTTAAAGTTACGTAAAATAAAATAATTAAAACAATGAGTAATGACTGACCGGAAAGTCTTGGTCACGATTTTCATGTATGAGTCGACCAGATTTCTAATAGTCTCCACCTGTCGTTCCAACTGTGGGTCAAGACTTGAGACACCCGTTTCATTGCTGCCCTCTTCCCCATTAGAACTCTGTTCGCCCGAAGAACTGTTCCGCTCGGGATATACGCCGGCCCTCAGGAATGAAGCTTTCCATGAGTCGACATCTTCTTGTGATTCACAGGACAACTCCAATTGCTTGGAGTCTTTGTAGACATTCCTCTGATCCGGATTGAAGAGAGCGAACGTATGTCTGCGAGACATAAAACCCGACTCAATATCCTGAGGAACGACACAAATAACTGAATAATAATCATCGAAAATGAAGTGATGTCGAGGAATACCCTAATTTTAAGCCCATCGAGTGGTAACATATATTTCTTATCCTTTTCCTCCTCGTCCTTAAACCATGAGATCGATTCACTGGTCAGAACAAACCAGTAGTCTCTGGACCCGCCTTTCATTATACCCAAGTTATGGATACACATATAGCCCTTACGGATGACCTGTCAGTGAAATTATTGTCACAAATAAATCAAATTAAATGATAGGACGCCTTTCGCAGCGACCCTTTAGTATACAACAGAAGACGTATAGAAGACAAATGGCGACAAAAGACAATTCTTACCCCAGTCTGAGCGCCGCATATGAAAAATAAATTTCAACATTAAGACAAAGCAGCGCACAAATAGTGACAGATATTTGACGACAAGTGCTTACAAAGTATCCCATTTTGGAAAATCTGAAACAATTTAAAACTCAATAAAAAGACTCAAAACTATTGAGTATTTCGTTTGAAAGCAAACAAAAAGCACTTAATTTAAAAGCAAAACAATTGAAATTGAAATCCATTTAAATATATTTCGTAAGCATTTGTTGACAAATGTTAAGCACAGAACAGTTAAAGGATAGCGTACCTGATTCCCGAGCTTTCGTTTGCCTCCCTGTGCACTCTCAGCCGACTGCTGAGCATTTGTGAAGCCGATGAAGTCTTCGTGATTGGTATTCATATACGCCAACTCCACCTCCACTAACAGTAGGATCTGGTCTTTGGTCTTTTGCTCGCGTTCTCTGATATGAGTGGTTATTATCCTTTCCGTCTCTTCCCTTAGTCTCGGATATCGGATCATTTTTTCAGTACAGCGCCGGACAACGTTTCCTAATTCATTGATGCAGAGGTCCACACACTTAAGCGACGGTTCTCTTAGTTTTCCGATTTGTTTCTTAACGATGGCCTCAAACGCCATATCGGGAGTGAAGAGACCGACTCTTATACCGTGAATGTTACGAATGGCGAATGCGATCTCTCGTCGCAACTCTTTCTCATCGAATTCCATTTTGACGATTTCGAAGGGAAACCTCTCGTGGAAGAGGCGATTAATTCGGGCGCCTCCTGACAACTCACTGGTGTTAATGGCCGCCGAACCGCTGCCTTCGATATTGCGTTCAAAGTCTGTCTGCAACTGTTGTATCATTTGTAACATAGCTTTGGTTTTGCGGGTCGGGTCGTCCGGTCGGAAGTTCTTATATTCTTCAACCTTTGAGTCGTACATCAATTTTAGTTAAAATGTTTACCCAATTGAAAGAATGTCCAACTTTTGACTCGCGAGTCATTATATACATTAATTCGATCAATAATACGAGTATTTCTCAGAATTTACTGAAGTTTTAAATTCTGGGAAAATCTCTCAAATTATTCAAAAGCTTTACTCAAATGGGGAGCGACTCATCATATCTTATATAAAATGTAATTTCATAGGAAAAGAGGTTTGAATTTTCAAATAACTTGTGATATATTTTTGGACATTCCTTTTATTGAAAAATTATTAAAAGATTTGAAACAAATATTTACGTCTTTCTCGAGTGTCAACAATTGCTTCTGGAGTTTGTCTCTGAGCGCCGGCAGAGTATCGCGAATATGATTAGTCAACTGTTGATTGAGAACTCGTTGCAGATATGGTGTTCCCATTTTGTCTGCCATATGTCTATATCCGGGATGGGAGAGAAAGAACTTGCGTTCTGAGTCGAGCGCCACTTTGATGTCTTTGCGTCCCTCGATATCTCTTTGGGATCGGTTCACAACTCCGATATATCCTCTGCGAAGAGGCAATAACTTATTCTCGAGTATATCCCTGGCATCTGTTCCCTCGTCCATCAAATCCAGTTTTGTGATCACACCGATAGTTCGCAGGCCTTCGGGATCTACCTCTTTGGCCAACTTGAGGGCATCACTGGTGGCCAAGTCCTGGTTAGCACTCGTCACCGCCAATATCAGACAGTTTTCGCGCTTTATGAATGTCATTATCATCTCACGAATCTGGTGCTCGATATCAATGGGTTGGTCACCAACAGGAACTTTGGTCATACCTACAGTCGGTGCCCCAAATCATAACAAAGTGAATAAATCAATAAAAACTCCAATGAAAACAAAAAATCAATAAAAGTCTAAAAACAATATCAAAAACATTACATAATTTTTTTTTAGAGAAAATAAATCTAATGACAGGTTTTTTCACAGATTTTGCACTGAATTTATTCTGAGCCCTAATTCATATTCAAAAGAGAGGCGAAAGTATTGATAGTTTTGAAGATAAAAACAGAGTATTTATGCAAAAAAAGTGCTTATAATGAGAGGCTTTACAACTGAGTTATGAATTATTAATTAGAGGAATAGATAGAGGGGTACAGACAGTTGTGTACAGACCTGGAAGATCGATAAGAGTCAAGTTTAATACGTATGGAGAATATATGCGTAAATTTATGGGCACCGGAGATATGCCTTTATTATGACCAGTGCTCCGATCGGTTTCCTCTTCGATTTCTTTACGAATTTCCCCGAAGTCTGTGAACTTTTTTCCGCGGCAGTGAAGAAACTCTCCGTATTCTGTGCCATATTCGGGACAAACGAAAGGACAAAATCAATGGATTGTTTAATTAAAAAGTTGCATGTTTTCAATGTCACGACTCCTGACTATTGGTTTAGTGAACAAACAGTCAATTTGTTTGCTGTTTAGACTCAAACACAAGACGTGACAGAGTATTGAATGACGAAAACCAGGCTAACAGTTGAGCCAAAACTCATATTCTAGTGATATATCCATAAGTTATGCGATCAGTGGATCACACCTTCCTTTGGGGGCGAAATGTGTGTCAAAATAGGAAATTATATTAACTCTAATCCAATGTAAATATTTTACTCAATATTCTCGTAATTAAAATGAGTTTTGACAGCAAAACAGTTATATAGTAAAACACTTTTAGGGGAATGGCTTCGGAACTAATCATCAAAATGATTAAAATTAGAGGATATCCTCAAATTGTTTGTAAACCAAAGAGGAATGGTTTCTAAACTCTAGAATTATATGAAGATATCGGAAGTGTTTTATCAAATTTAGTAAATATTGACAAAAAGGGGTTCGACTGTAATCTGAATCTCAGTATTGCTAACGAATTGACAATTAATGGAAGGATTAGAAGAGAAGACAATTTTTGAGCAAAAGACGAACCCATCGTTGAATTAATTAGTTGCAGGACGAGTGGCCTTCGGGTGACAATGCCGTTGCCTCGGGGTAAAAAGTCTCGGCCCACAAAATTCTCCAATACGGACGACTTTCCCGCCGACTGTCCCCCGACGACAGCGATTTGGGGCAAATCTAAAGACATACTCACACCTGAAGATTGAGACAAAACAACAATTAATTAGAGATAACTAACCATTTGTTCAATCATTTGGTCTATCATTCGATAAATTGATTCGGTTATCAATTGCTAGATAACAGACTTTCGTATAATAGTATAATAATCAATGAATTAGTCATCGATTGAAACACTAATTAATTGAAAAAAAATTCAATACTAAAGACAGAAAATAATATATTTTAATGAAAAGCAATTAATTTGATAAATGATTTGCAAAAATGAAGACTCTTTTGAATGTATTGAACGATAAACTAATTTAATGTCAAATAAAAGACAAGAAATGAGTGAAATGTCTTCAAAAGGTATACCCATTTGTGCGAAGGCGTCCTGCAATCGGTTGACAATTGGGATCAGACCCTCCATTCCTTCGTTTCCAACAACCATTTTGAACAAATTGGTAATCAATGGTTACGGAGATGTGTTGGAAGTGATCACCGATTAGTTGACCCGAAATAGAGACAAACGATAACAAAATGAAATTCAAATACAATTGAATGAAACCTTTGAACTATTTTTTGCACAAAACACACAACAAATGGCTTTTAAAAAATTATTTATATTATTATTACTCTATTTATGACTAATTATTGATATTATGAGACAAACGTATGGATGAAATCACGACCAAAATAATGAATAAATACTATTTCCCAGTAATTCAATCATTAAATTGTTGTTAAAATTGAAAAAAAT
>JAQGBD010001677.1:0-14076 GCA_034698165.1 Punctoribates punctum | reverse complement strand
CTATATGCTGCGCCAGTGTCGGCCCCCTTTCCCCCTTTGGCTTATTTTTGTTGTAATAAATGTTAAAACAGTTAAGTGTTTAATTTTAATTCAATTTTGTTTTTATTTTTAATATTTTCACCTAGATTGAAGTAATTATCAATTACTTTATGGTCTGCTGTTAGGAGAGTAGAATAGGAGGAGAGGTCGGCCACAGAACCCACAAAAGAGGAGACATTGACATCAAAATCTTGAGCAGAAGAGACCATACATTGAGGAGAAGAAACATTTATTTTGATGTCAACCAAATTGGTTCCGATTATTTATATTCTATGAATGAAGCCATACATCTCTGTATATCTCTGCTTAAGGTTTAGTCAGATTTCAAAGGAAAGCCCTAAAAATTGAATTTCTATCGATTTCAAAGTTTGAACCCTTTCTGGTGATCAATGAATTTGAAACAATTGAGAAAAATGTTTAATTGATTGCAATTTGAAGACAATTATTAGAAAAGGGAATAAAAGATAACAAACTTATAATGAAATACAAAACTTAAACTTAATTAATGTAAATGTAATTAATTAACAAAATTTGTCGACAAATGATTTAAAAATGAATTCAAACAAAACACGAAAAATATATTAAATCAAGTTTTTAAACAAAGAATCAAATAATAAGAAAATAAGCGGTTTTTTAATTTGTTTAAGAAATTGATTTGAAAATGAATTTAAATTAAATGATTGATTGCATCATATTTTAACAAAAGAGCGGAATAAAGAGTGAGGAGAGGGCTGTCTTAGGACTGTCTTAGGATTGACTTATGGCTAACTTATTGGTATTTCTTTTCAAGTCTTCGCCTCTTTTTGTGTTCACTCCAGTCAGGAATGTACTGACCATCAATTGCTGGTGTTTTCAGCAGTCGTTCCAATTTTGACTGAAACCCCGCTTTGTTAAGAGGACAGTACCTTATGGTGTGCGCTTTGGAACCGCCGCCATTGTGACATATCGGACAGTCATAAGCCCGAAGAACAGGGCAAAGGATATTAGATTCGGGGTCTTTGAGGATATGGCCACGGTAGAACTCCGGGCTCTCGTTGTTGTTCTTGCAAAACACACATTCCATAAGAGTTGGCAGACGGCGCCGTATCTTCGGCTGAATGTACAGCGATTTCGATAATTTCGATATATTCTGAAGAGTTTCCCCATTGAGACTCACGTGACCTCTGTTCTGACCGCTGTTCTGACCGCTGTTCTGACCGCTGTTCTGACCGCAGTTCCCAAACGTAGACTCATTGAATGGAAGCACATCTCTAACGCCATACCTTTGATTGATATTCGGTGTCCCAATCGGGGGCTGAGCTCTTGGGTAAGAGTAGTGCCACTCATTGAAAGAAGTGTTCACCGATTGTGACTCATATTTGCAATCAATCAGATTGTTATTGAGGTCTGAGTTCTGGTTGTTATCCGATTTGTTGACGTTATCCCAGAAGCTGGTCGTCCACATACCCATCGGTGGCGATAACAGTTCGGGTGATTGCAACTGAAAGCCAGAGGAAGGCTCCAAATAATTAGGAATTTGTGGCCATTGAATGCTTTCCACTTTCGGGGGTTGAGGTCCCGAACCAAACGACTCTTCAATAGTCGGCCAATCGTTCCAAAGATTTGGCAAACCTTTGACACCATTAATGGTTGGCTGAGAAGGAGTGGACTGATAGCCATAGCCATTGATTGCCTGTCGGTATCTCTGAGACACACCATTGTATGAAATGTTACGATAATCGCAATAATTCTTGAAAACTGATTCAAAGAGAAAATCAAATTCAGTTTCACTCAAACTAATCGACAAAATATTGACACAAAAGGTAATCAATTTTGAAGTTTTATAAAAAATAATGAGAAAAAGATTAGATTTAAGTTTAGATATGAAGAAAATGTGAGTATTTATTGAAATCAGACCTGAATTGTGACCGAAATATGAGTTCAAATTATTAAACTGATTCGGATTACTATCAAATCGACTCAACTGTTGTCCGTCACCAGTGTTTTGTCGGACTCTTAACATACTTTTGACACTTAATTCAAATGAAAAAGAGTTAAAACTTTACAAAAGTGGATAAGACTTCGTCAGAAGACAAATGGGTTTTTCAAATATCTTAGTCTCAGTTCAAATGCTTTCCGATATCTATAGCTTTGACTAACACTTTGGGTACAATGGGTTCTCAATAGTTGCAGGTTTAGTCCATTTAAACTGCTCCAGTCAAAGCTCGATAAAGAGTTTTCATCAATATTTAAATTTTTCATTTAAAAAATGGGTTTTCTATAAATTAAAACATCTTTTCTTAAGATCAAAATAGATATTAATTATTGGGATCTATTCGAAGAGTTTTCAATTTCTTTATTGGATTAAAAATTTAAATGAATTAAAATCCGATTCATTAAAATAGTTTTTTGTGTATTAGAAATAAGTCATACGATGTGTTTGTGGACTAATGATTGGGTCATTTAATGCCAATCACTGGCAATCAATTCATTGATCAGTTGCTAACCCTTTGCTAACGTCTGACCCCTTAGTCGATGAGTCGATTGAATTCAATGATTGCAATATTTCGCTCATTTGTTATAAAAGAGGAGATCATATTTTCAACATATTCTAGGGCTCACAATAGTCAGGATCATTTTACTTGATGCCCAGTAACAGATAATTTAACAATAAATCAAAGATTTTTTAAATCTCTGAAATTAATAGAAGAGTTTTGGATAAAACAAATTATTTAATCAGTAAAAAAGTAATCTATAATTTTGAACTTGATCCATTAAATTTGCAAAAACTCATTTTAATTACTATTCAGTCGAATAGAAAAAAAAGAGACAAAATGAGTGAATTTTTTATATCAAGCTAATCTAGTCAATTAATGTTAGAGCATAAGGTTGGACAGGTCTGTGAGTGTCGTTAAGTTATGCTAAACTGTTTATTGAGTTAAGAATTTGCGAAATTTTCATTCAGAGCGTTATTCTGAGCCCTCTCTCAATAACTCAATAATTATGAATCAAATAGTAAACGAATTCAAGGAAAACAACTTATGGTTTGAATGTATACTAAAATGAATTTGAGTTTAAGAGGAAATTGAATGCAATTTATTATTATTTTATATTAAATCATATCTGACGTCAATTAGGAGTTCCCTCAGAATATCGTATTTAATAAAAGTGTAAATGTATTCGACGTTTACAACAAAAATGCAAACAAAAGTCATAAATATTTGATTTACAGATTGTTTAAAATAGTTTTGTTTCTATTGAGGCATAAATTGTTTGCGAAGTCATGTAATAAATAGACTTATGATTAGAACTGATTACAACTCCTCATGAATTGCATTATAGCTCCAGACATGAGGACAGGAGTGTTGTTGTTTGTGTCCTGTTTTTTGCAACTCATTTGAAAACCTTTTTGTCGAAAATATTGATTCACATAATGAGGGAAAATGAAGAGAAAATGTCCGTCTATTTCGATGTCAAGAATCTCTACTTAAGTCGTTCCAAACTTAAACAGTCCTCTCAAGTCTCAGCTCTACTCTCAGGATTTGCCCTGGTAAAGTAATTGCAAAAACAAAAATTACTAGAAATCTCATCTCATCTAATATTTGACCTTGATTAATAAAATCATTGATAATTATAACAAATTTGAAATTGTTGTCTATTTTATGGATTAGGTGGCAATGGTTGAGATGGAGGTGAATGGAGAGACAGTACCCCTTCCTTTGTTACTCATATTTATAATTGTGACGACACTATTAGTTTCGGTCCATATGTTGGCTCTAATGATAGCCACTTGTATTTTGCCGCACATCGACGCCGTGGCCTCAATACATGACGGCCAGTCCCCTCTCTATTACGAATCACCGCACGAGAAGATGCGTCACTACACGTCAATAGCTTGGTCATTCTCTACTGTTATCGGAATATTTTTGTTTTTACTCGAACTCTCAATCATTGTTTGGGTGAAATTCTGGAACATTTACGGGGGTTGGGTGGCCATCGCCTCAACCATAGTGTTGATGCCAGTGATCGCCGCATTCATATTCTTCGCCTTTCATTTTTACCGACAATTAGTCGCCTATAAGTTCGAGAAAACCCAACGAGTATTACATGAATTGGAGGCAATGGCCGAACAAATTCACGAAACAGATCTCAATAACAAGAATTTCAATGAATTTAATTGAAATTTAATCTCGAATTGAATGCAAATAATCTAATAATAGAATTATTCTGTTTTTCGAATTAAATGTTTCGAAAATCAAATCATTTCTCAAATCTTCACAAAATAATTGTATTTTTAATCGATTCAAATAATTTAATGAATGTATTAATAATTATTTGTCAAATAATATGATAAAATCAAAGCTTTGATCAATAGTTTTCAATTATTCAAATGCTGTGTTGAATGGTCGGCATAAATGACTCTATAATTGATAGCTCGAGCAGTTTAAAGACATCTATTCTATAATTTATTGAAAAATCCACTTTTTCTGACTTTCAATTCATTTAATTCCTCTCAAATTTACTAAAAAGTGGTTAAAATGAAGACTTTTTGGTATTATCTGATGATTGTGTTGACTGTCAGTGAACTCCTGTTCTCACAAGAAGTGGCAAATCATACGAACGGATTCGACATTTGTGGGCAAAACAGTGGAAATATCACCGTTAAGTCCGTGTTTCGATGGGGTGATCCCACACCCAAACTTTACTTATTCACACACCAGGACCAAGTGATCAGGGTCAATGACTTTCAGTGGAATCGGGATACAAAACAATTGGAGTTCAAACAAATAGAACTTTTGGATTCTAATGTGTGGAACACCACTCTTATGATGTTTGCCTTTAGTGTCAAATATCCGGATCAGAAGGATAGGGTCGTCAAAGTCTCGAGAAGACAGGTATTCAAATCACTCAATCAATTATTCGATTCTTAAGTATTTGTGTCTCAGGAGTTGAACTCTACGGACCTCTTGAAGGTCACTGTGATTGATATGGATGTGAACAGCGGTCAAATTGAAGCCATCAAAGAGATGCCGATTAATACCTTCGAGTGTAACAATTCTGATCCAATGAAATGGTGTAAACTGTTTGGGATGTTCCCCCAGTCCAATATTCAAACCAATTTGTTGTCGATTACGCCATTCCCGACGCCAGGGACTGCGAATAGCGAACTACCCCTCAGATTATTTCTCTACTTTAGGGGTATTTATACGAAAAATTCAAATAATTGAACTAAACTTTTTTCGAATAGAAATAAACCCATATCAGGCAATTTGCCAAGGTTGTTATCGTTCCTATCGGTATATTATGGTCAGAAAAGTTAATAGTATGGACTGGGTTTTCGAAACAACTGATCCGCAGAGCAGTGACTTGAATGGACTTATCGTCAACTCTTCGGTATCTTTGACTCATTATTTCCGAACTGAGCTGGATATTTCTCGATTCGATTGGATTGAGTTTTCGGGCACTGAGTATACCATATATAGGATGTCACTCACCTCACCAAAGGTGGAAAACTTTGAGAAAATAGTCTCGGGTTCTATCCGAGCACTTTTTAAATGCATAGAACCCACAACTGTTACTCAACCGACTGAAGATACTGATGGCCCGCAATCAGAAGAACCCGATGGATCCGAAACAGGAGGACCAGATGGATCGGGAACCGGAAGACCTGATGGGTGGGGAACAGGAGAACCTGATGGATCGGGAACAGGAAGACCTGATGAATCGGGAAATGGAGGGTTCAATACTAACGCACCGAATGGAATACCGGTTAACCCAAAAACATCACAAGGATTGCCAGATGTAAAAAAGACCAGACCCCCAGTCCCAGAGTCCAGTTCTAAAAAATCCGGAGAATTTCCATGGATTTGGTTAATTCTGGGCATTATTTTGCTTCTTATTGTTATCGGAGTGATTGCCTGGTTTCTAATTTCAAGACGAGGAGGAGAAGAAAAAGGAGCTAAAGATACAGCCACACCACCATCAACTTCGCCACCTTCAGGGCCCGCATCACCTCCGCCGCCTTCAGAGCCCGCATCACCTCCGCCACCTTCAGGGCCCGCACCACCTCCGCTACCTTCAGAGTCCGCATCACCTCCGGGAGCAACTCTCGAAATTCCTGACGATGCGATCACTATAACGCCATCGGACACACCAAGCGTTCGGAGCGAAATAGAGCCGATCTCTTAATATTTGTTTATATCAAAGTTGTAATCAATTTGTTTACATATCGTTTGTATTCTCTTTAAATGCATTGATTTTCAAAATTAAAATTTCTTTTGAATAAAATTTCAATCGAAATCTTATATAAGTTATCCATCAAGTTTTTGAATATCTCAATTCTGGTAGAATCGAGAATTTTCAATGTTTAAGCCCCTCCCCCCTAAAAAACAATCATCTTCATTAGTTTTTGGCATTTTATGAAAAACTAAAAATTCCAAATAATAATTGTTTTGCCAAGATCCAAAATAATCAACGTTTCATTGCATAAAACTATGAAACTTAAATCTCTAATCAGAAACCAAACAAACGGTTTGTGATTAAAGTTATAGATTTAAAGCCCAACTGTAGAACACATCCTATTATTACTCATTAGAATCGATTCTCTTAATAGAGGTTTAAGTCTGACATAAAACCTGACGATTAGTTTTGATAATAAGAAAATATTTTCTCCGTAAGTGATGTCGGCATTCATCCGATAAAACAATATTTATGACGTTTTCACAATTATTTTCATCGATTATAGTCAAGAGTTTGTCTTTTCTTTAAGATTCATGGTGAAAATATCAGCATTAGCTTGCTCTAATCAGGAGTACATTACAACTTATAAGTGAACCACTTTTCAGTATTTTTGTTTAAGTCTAATTTTGAAACTTTTGAAAAGTAATTGTTCTAGCTGAATTTGATATTGAACACCTTGGTAATCACTAAGTGTGTAGCGCTGATAGAATATAGTCCTCAATATATTCAGTGCCAGAAAAGTGGTTCACTTCAGTGAAGTCATCCACTTATTAATCATTTCATTAATTTTCAAATACAATAAAACTTTTATAATCTGTTATTTTTGAAGACAGAAACAAAAATCAAAATCCAAGAGCTTTTAATCTTGTCATTGGTTTTCGATATTTATAGAAAATGAACTTGTTTAATCAATGACCACAATTTATAAGTCGTTTCAGTGTATTGTAATTTATTAAATTGTTGTGAAAATGGAGAAGGACCAAGATATAGAGCTCACAAATTTACGCCAAAATAAAGATAGAAGTGATTCGGAACTCTCCGATGGAGTGGTTCTCAGAAGAAGTCGAACCTCAGATATGGGATCAGTTGGCACTCGAGACAGTGCTAAGAGTGATGGCGTCACTTTCAAGACGGGTCACTACAACCCATCATTTGTCAGCGACGAGACTGAATCCAATTATAAGAATATGAACGGACACATTGAAGTGGACCCGGATGAGTTTGAGTCGATTTTTAGTGGGTCTGTATATCTCTTCCTTAAATTCTTTAATTATTTATACATTTGAAACATAATTTTGTTATAATTTTTTCTAATTATGTAAAACTCAATTCAATTGGTTCATCTCAGGGCAATTTAGTTGTATCTTGCTCATTAGTTCTATTAGTCTGGTCTATTTTGTTCAATTTTATTCCAAATAGGTTTCTATCCTTTCTTAGAATTCTTGATAAGTTTAAGGCTTCAACAAATTAAATATTTCAACGAATTAAGCTAGCAATCTTTTTTGAAAATCTAGTTTCTAGAACAAAAAAATTATTCTGATTGAAATCTGCTTGATAACTTAATATATTGTCAACGATATGGCATTTTGTCGATAATATTAGTCAATACTTTCAATCAATCAATTAATTGGAATAAACGCTGAATTCAATGACAATCTATTGAATAGTTTTGTTTCCAAAAGAGATAAACAAATATTTGATCTCTTATTTCATAGAAACCTCTTTTGTGGTATTTTCTCTGATTTTGACATAAATGTCAATTATCTTAAAACTCTTCAAATGTCAGAAGTGATTCAATTTTCAATATTATATGATTTAATGGAACTGCATATTCAATAGACATTAATTTACCTGATTTTCATACTTATCCAGGCAATAAGGAAAAGGAATTTACAAGTTTATCTCATAGATAACTTGCGAAATACAAATTCAAGTCTTTGTTATCAAATCTCATTTATATTGAGTTCAAAATTTTGATATAAACTGTAAGAAACTCTTTTTTCAAATGAATGGAAGGACGGGTAGAAGAAGTGGTAGTCCCCACTGGAACTCACATGTCTTTGAATAGATAGTGAGGAATAACCAAATGTCCATTTTTTAGGGTAAAGCGTGAGAGCGAAGAACTAAAAGCTTGGGATCGGTTTAAAACCCTTCCGCCGCCCGATGATGACGAGACACTCGATGGCGAATGGATTGAAGTCTTCATAAAATGGCTGAAAATATTCGCCTATTTCTTCACATTTGTGGTCACTTTGAGTGCAGCCGTAGTCTCGAAATCAATTATTCTTCTGATGACATCAATGACAAGAGTGAACCGAACGATAACCATTTGCAACGATAAGATATTCTCGATCTCACCGCCGCTCGAACCCGACAAGAGATACGCAGCCATCTATCGAGAGAATGACCCGGAACGGATAGCTTGGCTTTGGGTACTCTTCTTTGCGGTCATAGCTCCCGACGCTTTCGTTTTGGGTCGAAGCGCCCGAATCTGTTACTTCAAAACATACAAAATACCATCACTTAAGACATTTCTTACGGTAATTAAGAATAACCTCAGAATCAATAGTAATTTAATTCTGGGATTAGGTCTTCACTGCAGAAACACTTCATGCGATCGGTATCTCACTTCTGGTCTTTTCGATTCTGCCCACAATTGACGCGATTAAGGGCTCAATGATCACAAATGCCTTATGTCTGATACCAGGAGTTCTTCTTCTGATGTCAAATCACGACAAAACAAATGCAATCAATCGTTTTTTGACATTCGCCGCCACATTCTTCCAGTTTATAGGATTAGGCGTTTGGTCACTCGTCGCACACGAAGACGAGAGCAAAAAGTTCTGGTACTTACCGGCGGCACTATTCCTGGTCTCATTTCAATGGTGGGAGAACTTCGTTGATCCGACCTCTGAGGCAAAAATGATTAAATGGTTGTTCAAAGTGAAGAACGAATTGACACAAACGCGTTATTTTACGTATATCTGGATTTCCATTTGGAAAATGGCTGTCATTTTCGGACTTATGATACTAATCGAGTACATTAATGACGGACCCGAAGCAGTGAACAGTACTTTCAATTTGTTTAAACCCGCGTTCAGTAACGACAAGATTACGATTATTCGCGATAAACGAGGCCTCGAATACCAGAACACAATCGAAGGGGAAACCCATGAGATGACAGTCAGTGATCCCTATCTTCCGATTTGGTTTCTTTTGATTCAAGTGTGCGCCACATATCTCTGTTATGCCGTCGGGAAGTTCTCCTGTAAAATATGTATTCAGGGAATCAGTTTTGCCATTCCTGTGAATCTGGCCGTTCCCACCACTATCTCTTTCCTCTGGGCAATGGTCAGCGCATCCGTTGAAGACAAGTGTCGAGTCTGTCATTTCTTCAAAGGATTTCAATACATATTTTGGTATACGAAAGATACGGATGTCTTCACCTATGAGTCCAATCCGTTCAGTTATGTCAGCACTTTTATGTGGGTCCTCTCTCTGGCCTCTCAATTATGGATTGCCATTCATATCTGGTTTTCTACGAGCGAAAGACTGGCCTCAACCGAAACACTTTTTATAATTCCAATGTATAGCTCTGTACTCATTGATCAGTCCTTAGCCATGAATAGGCGGCGGATCAATGTTTTAGACGATGTCGTCAAAGATGAAGAGACGGCCTCTGCGGACAATATTCAGAGCAAAGAAGATAAAAACATTAATCATTTGTATGAAACGGTTAACGAGTCATTGCCTCCCGTTTCTTATCAAAGCGAAAGCGATGAGACGGTCCGGATATTCGTGTGCGCGACGATGTGGCACGAGAACAAGGAGGAAATGATTCAAATGCTCAAGGCTGTCATGAGACTCGACGCTGACCAGTGCGCCCGAAGACAGGCTCAAGAGTTCTTCAATGTTCACCCATCCCTCACAGACTACTATGAAATTGAATGTAAGCTCTGACCACTGTTTGGTAATCTTTTCCTATTACTCACCTATTCTTTCAGTTAACATATTTTTTGACGACGCGTTTGACCAGGGTGAGGGCGATGATGAGGACGACCGCATTATCAATAGGTTCGTCAAACAACTGATCGAGACGATGGATGAGGCGGCCAGTAATGTCCACGAGACACTCATTGTCCTCAAGAGACCCAATGTGGTGCCCACCCCTTATGGCGGCAAATTGGAGTGGACTCTTCCCGGACAGAATAAATTGGTCGCCCATTTGAAGGATAAAATTTTGATCAGACATAGAAAGCGATGGTCACAGGTATGCCTCCATCTCAGGGACTAAATTAATTTTGATTCTGTGCCGAAGTGTATGTATATGTATTACCTTTTGGGTCATCGAATCGCTGAGCGACCCATTGATGAGAAGAGGAAAGAAACCATTGCTATGAATACATTTATTCTGGCCCTCGACGGAGATATCAACTTCCGTCCCCACGCTCTACATTTAGTGGTCGATCTAATGAAGAAAAACAAGAAACTGGGCGCTGCCTGCGGTCGTATTCATCCAATTGGTAGCGGGCCTATGGTCTGGTATCAGGTATTGTCCACTTAATGACTATATATTTCTTATATCTAAACCTATTATGTGTATAAAGAAATTCGAGTACGCGATCGGCCATTGGCTCCAAAAGGCTACCGAACACGTGTTTGGGTGTGTGCTCTGCAGTCCCGGCTGTTTCTCTTTGTTCAGAGCCCGAGCTGTTATGGATGACAGTGTTATGAATAAATACACGACTAAGCCCTCTGAGGCACTCCATTATGTCCAATACGATCAGGGAGAGGACCGATGGCTTTGTACTCTACTCCTACAGCAGGGATGGTATGACTCAATTCATTTGAAACTCTGTCTTAATCTATAAATCACTAATTAAAGGCGTATTGAATACTGTGCGGCCTCCGACTCCTACACTCACGCGCCCGAAGGCTTTGGTGAGTTTTACACACAGAGGCGTCGGTGGGCCCCTTCCACTATGGCCAATATCATGGACTTATTAGGAGACTACAAACGAACAGTTGAATGCAATACCGATATATCGAAGCCATATATCATATATCAGGCGATGTTGATGGTCGGCACTATCCTCAGTCCCGGCTCTATATTCCTTATGGTTGTCGGCGCTATGAATACAGTAATGGGTCTGACAAGTGACGTGTCTCTGGCCTGTAATATAGTTCCGATCCTTGTCTTCTCAATCGTCTGTGTTTTAGTGAAAAAGAACGATCACATTATATTCTTGGCAATGATTTTGAGCACTTTATATGCACTCCTTATGTTAGCCGTATTGGTGGGCACAGCCATTGAAATGAAAGACAAGGGATGGCTTACACCCAATTCAATATTCTTTATGGGAATGATGGCCACTTTCATTGTGGCCGCTTTTATACATCCACAGGAATTCGCGTGTGTTATACCCCTTCCCCTCTATATGTTACTCATTCCGAGTATGTATTTATTGTTAACAATCTATTCGGTGACAAATATGCACATCGTTTCCTGGGGTACGCGAGAAGTCAAATCAAAACTGACAGCCAAAGAGGCACAACAGGCAGCGGAGGCCGCCGCTGAAGCCGCCGCCGCTAAGGCCAAAAAGAAGAATCTGCTCGGCTTTCTCGATCTCTCCCAATATGGCAACAAATCGGGACTCTTTACGTGTATGTGTTGTTCTAACAGTAAGTCAGAAGAAGAATCGGCTAAATTGGCCGAAATCAGAGAACAGTTAACTCGGGTTAACGATAATGTCAACACAATTAAGTCAAGTGTCGTCACCGAACCTTCTGGTGGGCGCCGAAACACTTTGTATAGACGACAATCCTCTTCGGCTAAACACGAAAGGAATGAAATTTTATCGACAATAATGGGCGGACAGACTGATGAAGAGGACGAAGACGAGGCTGACTTCAGTGACACAGACCGCAGATCTTTAGCCACAGAAGATAATGGACCGAAATCTGCACCGATTTATGACGAGACTAGACCAAGGTGGACCTACGATAAAACATTCAAGAAGTTTCCCCTTGTTCAATTAACTCCCCATGAAATGCAGTTCTGGAAGGATTTCATCCCAAAGTATTTGCTACCACTCGACGAGAATCCTAAAGAACAGGCGAGGATTGCCTCCGATCTGAAAGAATTGCGGAACCAAATGGTGTTTGCCTTCGGAATAATGAATACGATATTCATTTTGTTTGTGTTTTTGCTGCAAATGCATACCGACGTCTTCGGGATACAAATTCCATCCGGAGTTAAATACAACACTACGTATAACGAAGCCGAGGACAGGTATGACGATGTGGCTGATTATACATACGTCCAAATGGATCCAATTGGTCTCTTTCTTGTGGTCTTCTTTGGCTCCGTTATGATCATACAGAGCATAGGGATGTTTATGCATAGGTTCGGAACATTAGCCCATTTGCTGGCCTTCACTACAATCGACTTCTGTTCCAAAAAACCGGAAGAAGAAGACGAAGAAACTCTTCTAAACAAAAATGCGGTCAAAATCACAAAACAGTTGCAAAAACTCAAAGGAATCGATGATTACGACAATAAGAAAGTGGTTTCGACCAACAATTTACCGAACAATAGAAAGTCAATATATCCGGACCCGAAACCTCAGCAATTGGATCTAGATCAGGCCTTTCGCAAAAGAATAATGAGTTTGAGACCAGACAGTTATGGTCAGTACTTCTTATTATTGAAATGAAAAGGTTTAAGCATGGTAATCTATTTATATCTTCCTCAGATCCCGCAGAAAAGTCACTTCTTCGCCGTCAGAGCACTTTTAAGGCCCTCAGGAAACGACGCGATACTCTTCTTCAAGAGGAACGGCGAATGAGTGCTATGAGTAACGATCAAAACGATTCGACCATTGGATCAAATAGAAGGCCCGTCTCGTGGATGTCTTTACCCAAAAGCTCCTACGAGTTGAAGAATCCTGGAGTTAGTCATAGCTTAAGAGGTTTGCCCCCAACTTAACCCAATTGTCAATTACCTGTTTCTTAGACTTAAATCAATATAAATAAATATAATTTCCATTTTGACATAAATTTTAATCATTTAAATTCAAAAATTATCGTTTGGTTTCGTTTTTTCAAATTTATTTATTGAAATTCAAATGAAATTACTCTAAATATGAGAAATAAAGTGTCGTTTGAATGTTATTTTGGAGTAATACTGATATCACTCTTGAATTTTGATATTTTGATGGCACCCTTTCCACCCTTTCCATTGTCCACCGTTTTATCAGAGTCTTCGCTCGGATCAATGGGCAGTACTCATATCCGACCCTTTCTGTTGAGCGCTGGATTGAAGTTTGGATTTTCTTCTTCTTCGGAGAATCCAAACAACAAATCCTATGACAAACAAAATGACGACTAATATGGCGACCGATCCTCCGATTATTAAATACAAATTTGTCGGTTCCTCAGCCCAAACATTACTGCAGTCAATCAATACCTTCCTCTCAGTTAAACACTATTAATAGAAAATATGATAAGTTTTGATGAAACGTCAGATATATTGGATGTATTGCTGAGCACTCACCTCATCGTCGACTAAAAAGTAATCAAACGCTCGAAAAGTCTAAAAGTAAAATAGATTTTTGTTTTTATATTCAAATCAAATGATTTGTGATTTCATTGCAAAACATAATAACAATCATTTGTATTGTTATTCGAATGCTTTTAGTGACCAATAAATGGCAAAAATGTGACGAATTTTCTTCTAAACTGTAACGGCGCCGCACGACTCGTATCTCAAAACTTCACTTTAGGCTCTTTGGATCAGCTCTCTGTTGTTCTTGGATC
>JAQGBD010001676.1:0-14084 GCA_034698165.1 Punctoribates punctum | reverse complement strand
TAACTGGATTTAACCCGAATTTGACCGAAAATGGCCGTATTTGACCGAAAAACGGCTTTTTTATTTGACCCCCCCCCTAAGGCCGAAAATCTGGGATTTGACCCCCCCCCCTAGACCGAGACCCGTTTGACCCTACCCTATGACCCCCCCCCTAGGGTCGCGGACCTTCTGCATGCCTGCTTAAGATATTGCAAACACTTCTCAATAAAAAAAGTCCAATGAAGGTCCAAAAAGTAGAACAAAGTGCCCAACACCTCCCTCTCCCCTTGCGCTTTTTTGAGGCATAGTTTTCCAAATGGAGTAGAATTTGTAAGATCAATTAAATGATAATTCGCTTTAACTACTCTTCTGAGATATCACTAATGTTAGTGCTACTCCATTGGTGTTCAACTCTTCCCCCGTTGCGTATCTTTGTTTTTTGAATGTAATAGTTCATGTAAACCGACGATAATTTATCAGTTCAGTTGCTTGTTATAAGTGAAGCGCAGAATTATTAGAGGAGAAGCCATGCCTCAGCCCATCAGCCAATTTCTGAGGCAACGCTTTTATAGTAACAGTTAGAAAGACATTACTTTTAGTGCACAACAGAGAGAGGATAAGGGATTGGAAAGTCAATCATCCCCTCAAATATAATTAATTGAAACCAAAAATTTTGTCACTCATTCCCATAATAACACAAATAAAAGCATTGATAGACATCGGACTCGCTTTGAGCCTCTATTTTGGAAATATTTGCCAAAAATCTCAATTAATTAAATAAATTGGTTGACATTTGTCCGCAATCTTACAAATGAACAAAAGTGAGAAGACAAACATTATTTAGGCGAAAATGGCCTCGATTATTATATCTCATATAGGGTTATGTCAAAAAACACATATTTAGAGAACAAAAAACTCCTTAAAATTCAATATTCAAGTCTTTTCGCCAACTTTTTCATAACATTTAAAAAATGTGTTTTATTCGCATAATTTATTGATCAAAGAAATGAAATATTACACTATCATTAAATAAATGGTTTAACCATGCACATTATTTAAATGATGTTGAGAGTAAAAACTTATAAACAGAGAAAAATGAAAATTTTTGTTTGTTTTCATTCATTAAATATCCTCTAAATTAGTGGCTCTTATTCTGAATCAAATTTCATTTTTTATTCCAATGAAATGTAAAATAAATTTTAGTAAAAAATCTTTTGTTATGCAAATAATTTCATTTTTCAATTCAATTATTTACAAAAGCAAATGATTTTTAGAAAAATTATCTCTTCACTAATAGCCAGGATCACTGCAAACCGTGTGCCCATCGCTAAGACATTTGTCGAAATAGGCTATAAATAAAAAGTTTGATTCTTCCCTTGGGATGAATTTCCAAGATTCTCAAATTGAGAAAAAATATCAAAATTACTTTTTATGTGGGTTTGTGGCTAATACTGGGGATCACTATCTAATTGTAAGCACAGACTTCTTGGGCATCACAAGAATGTCATCAAACAGAATATCCAACTTTTGATGAATTTTGTGAACTCTTTTCATTACTGGTTCTGTAACTCATATATTAAATTATTTATTTAGCTTTTAGTCAGTCATTGAATTAAATTAATTTTATTTATTTCTATTCACTATTCAGTGGAAACTATGGCATATAGTTAGTATAGTTTTCGAAGAAACACCTTATTATACAAATCCCCTGAGAGGTTATGGAACAGTTTCTATCTAGCTCAATCATATTAGTGTTTCAGAGAATCGCATTTATTGTTGACTTCACCGTAAATTCTAAATTCTATGCTTTCCATATCCAAATAGTGATAATAATCTAGGTTTGGGTTTCAACCCAACAATTAGTGCTTTTACCTTGTAAATTTACAAATTAAGCATGCATCGTCCAGGGGTATGAATAGATTTGAACTCAACATAAAACCTTGGCTATAAGCAGTGTCCTCAGATTTTGACAGAATCTGTCATTTGCCTTAACATTTTAGATATAAGGAGTGAGCATGACCAAGACCACTTCAAATATATTATAATGATTTTTCGTGGGTTTGAGTAAAACTAATTTATTAAGGTTCAAATAAGGGATTACTTGCCTTACTCATAGGTACTAGCTGTTTTGGATGATTATTCGAAAGTTGCCATATTTCAACAGGTCAAACATAAATTACTAGCTCTAATTTTTTCTATTATGTCAAAATCTAAGGACACTGGCTATAAGTCTAGAAAATGATTAAATTTAATAAAGGTTAAAATATATGCAAACAAAAAGGGGTTGAATCACAGGCCTTGAGCCTTGAGCTTGATAGATTAATTTTTAATCCCTTTAAATTAAAGTTTAAATGTGACTCAGTTTAAAAGACTAAAGTTTGTCCACTCAAACCAATGACGCGTTCCTCCAATAATCAGAGACCATTCCAAGGATCAAATAAAAGTAACGGAACTCCACATAGAATTGAAGCACAGCATACATGAAGTGGAAATTTTTAAGCATTTGAACAAATCAACTGGAGTTGACTGGAGGTGACCCCCATTTAACTGTTCTGTTATATTCATCTCATGTGAAGATTAAAGCCAAGCTTAAACGATGCATCAGACAGAAAATTATTTCTAAAAAACCCAGGTGCAATACCTCTGTCCCCATTAAGAAAATTGTTGAGAGCCCCTGAATGGCCGACTTTGCGCATCACTTACACTTTATATAAGAAAAGAGTGATTTGTTGAGAATATAGTGAAATACAGTCATTATTTGAGAGCAATGATGAGTGACTGATAAGAAACCGTAGTTTCAGATCGACTTTAAGTCTTCACTCAGTCTTACCATTGAATTGCAATCCGTTTTGTTGTCTCAAAAATGTTTGATAGTAAACATGGTTTCGAAATCTATTGATTTCATATATGTTTTGCTCAGAAAATAAATATAAACAAAATCAAAAGTAAACTTAAATACGAAAACCATTTGAAAAGAGCTATGATTTCGATAACTATCAGAGAAATGGCTTTTGATTTTGATTAATGGCAAACATTTAATTAATTGCATTTATCGAAAAATAATAATAAATATAGAATTCTATTTATATTCTGACCAGGGTATGATAAATAGGAAAGACAGTCATTTGTCTTATTTCTATTTAATAAAATTCTGCGGAAATATTCAACAATACTATTATTGGAAGTAATTTATTGCAATTCAAGTGAAGACAAAACAAAAATGAATTTTTAATCAAAGCTTTATTTGGAAAACCAATTGATTTATATTCAATGCGATAATTCAAAATTCTAGGCTCTATAACCCTGCAATTAAAAGTTTAGCTATCTAATTAAACTATATATTTTTGAAAAATCACCGTGGTTTGCTTGAATTCACAAAGTTTTCACCGAGATCATAAGACCTTTGATATATAAGTCTATACATTATCTACTTTGGAGCTAAAGAAATGTCTTTTGATAATCAAATATAAATTGCATTTCAAACAAACTAAAGCATTAAAATGTGTTAAATAGATATAAAAGTTTATATATTTGAACAGAAAAAGGAAAATATTTTAATTAAGTCATACTTTTTCCGGAAAATATGAGTTTGAGCTGAAAAATAGTATTTCAGTACTTTCTGTATAAGTAATGCATTATTTGAATTAATACACGAATGAACTCAAAAGCATTTCTTTCATTTTTTGGCCCTTTTTTGGTCGGAATAAATGGAATTCAATATTACTTTTATGTTAATAATTACTGTTTTATTCAATTGTATGGCTTTGAAAGTTATTAGAAAGAAATATCTGAATTAAAGCCAATATAATGTATGTAATGGATGTGAAAAATACTCGCCTTAATTAAGTTTAGAAATAACACTTCACCTAATATTTAATCAAAAATAAAAATCAATGCATTCATACATTAATCAACACTTTTGTAGATATTGTGTCCAATAATTTATTGCATTAATAACTCATTTGGAGTCAAATCCAATCAATTCTTAGCTAACAAAACAAGATTTGACTCATTTCGGCCATTATTTAGAAGAAAAAAGACATTAAATCTATGACTTATTGGAAGTCTTTAGCAGAGGATAAAGATTCAGAGCCGCTCACAAGACAGTCGTCTCCCGCTCTTCATCTCTATGTTAGGAAAAAATGAGATAATCTCCAAATTGTAATTAAAAAAAGGGAAACTATTTTATTGTTATTTCACTAATGATTTGTTGACTTTTCTTTTTGATTGATTATATGTCACGACTCCTGAGACTAAACAACGATTACGAATCGGATGCGAATAATTGTCAACAAATCATTACAACTGTCCTCTGGTTTGGCATTTGTTTAATTTATTCTCAAAATTGATTATTTGAATGAAACGGCGCTCCATTGCTCTTAAATTAAATAAACTGATGACACTTGATATTCATCAAAAGGTACTTGCTTATTTTTCAATTCATTTCATTTCAAAAGAGAATTATAATAATTGAATAAATTAGTCGATTAAATTTTGCCAGAGTTAAACTTGGTTGAAACTAAACACATGCTTCCAAATGAAAACCAAAGGGAGGGTCAGTGTGTAGAGTATCTTTAGAGATACATGTACAATTAAGCTGTATAGATGTATAATTGAGCAGGAGTAAGCATTGGTTCGATCAGCAGAATGCTGGGGTAGCATGTTCATATTGAGACATATGTTAAATTCCCATGGAGTATTAGTTACCAGGGCTTATATTTTAATAAATGATATCAATTATCGCTTAATAATATAATTTATTTCAAATTAGTGCCAACGCTTTGCACAGAGTTTAGGATTTATTTTTGATTGAAGTGACAAAAAATTGAATCCAAAATCCTCTGCGAAAGCCTTCAAAAATTCTCATAGAAAAGAGTCGATCGATAAAAGTGACAAAAAATATCAAATTCTTTTGCATAGAAAGTAAGGAAAGTAACAAAAAATATTTACGATATTTACTTCAAGAGAGTCATAACTGTCTATATATCTGAGATATATATATATTTTTATATATAAATACATTTCAGTTTCAATCTTTAAAAAAGTTTTTCCATTTAATTCATGGCTCAAAAGATTAATAAAAATTGAAATAAAATCGAGAGAAAGTTGGAAATAATATCGAATTTTTGGTTCATTGAGTTTGAAGATCAATTGCTGAGCAAATGTCAAAGTTATTAAGATTAAGTGTTTTGAGCTTGATCAAAGACAAAATGTTTCTCAACCAACAATAATTGAGCTCAAAATTGAAAGATGATCTGAAAATTATTTTTCAAAAATCAAAATTCTCATAGATTTTCATCAAAAAGGCATTTGATGTCAATCGATGTGAAACTTCGATTTGTTTTATATCGTGACTGAAATAACAGATAATTTATCTTAAATTAATTGATTTACAGATTAACTGAAAAATAAAATAAATTTTGTTAGCAATCAGTCATCAGAGCATAAGTCAGTCAATGGGATAAAAAAATTCAATTTCGGAAAATATGTGCGAAAGAGAAAAGAAATTGGAAATTGGGTTCAAGAGAGCATTATAGACATGATAAATAATTTCCTGCTCTTTCTAAACAACATATTCTTCTCTTATGTTTGAACTGATATTTTATTTGCTTATATCAGAAAAATAGAGTCCAAAAGCCATCGAAACTTTTCGTTAGAGATGAGCCGTATTTGAAGTTTTGGCAAAATTGAATACTTCAGAAATAAAACAATATTTGAGCAGAAAAAACAGAGAGTGGTCTGTCCAAGATATGCTGCCCACACACTTACTACAGCCTCTCTCTCTCTCTCTCTCTCTCTCTCTCTCGACATTTATATTGTTTATGCTTTGAGAGGGCATTAAATTGGAATACAATTTATGACTGAATCTATAGAATTGGGTCAGAATTGAGGAACACTTGCATTATATGTGATCATAATTTATATTTAAAACACATTCATTTGTTTGCAGACATCTGTTTGGAGTCGATAGAAGTGAATCCAATTGAAGAAGAATTGGTTTTTTGGTTTTATATTTTCAAAATTAATACCAAAAATGATTTGAGTGAATCAGACGAGTGTTTCGTTACAAGCCTTTGGTTTAACCAAAAGTTTATTAAAATCTGTATTTCCTCTGAACAAAGGTTTGGTTTTTTCTGTTTCATATCATTTTATCATTTTATTCTTGCGGCAAATGTATTTATCTTGATGAGATTAGATCGCAATTTTCAATTCAGTGAATTTGAAATATAATTTACGTAAAGATAACTAAGCGAACAATATTTTGGGTAAAATTAATATAAGATTGTTATCGATCTGTGCTTTGGTTTGGCACTGATGTGAAGGCACAGCACATAAATGATTGCATTAGAAAATGAGTTGGCATTGGATGGACGGCTCAGACGAAAATAATTGATAGTATTGTATAGAATTGGATCCATTTCATAAATAATAGGTAATAGAGTTCTCAAATCAATAGTTGATTACTTTGAATTATCCTAGAACATCCAAGTACTCATTTCAATGCATTAACATTGTTATAGAGCACTGTGCGGAGCACCGGTGGATACAGATTCAAATAGAAGAGTGGTATCGCTCACAATATTATATTAATCAATGGCAGAGCCTATTATGCATTAAAGGATAGCAAAGATAATATTGATTTGCAAGAAGAGAGTGATTTTATTACAGACTTATTGTAATCAGTTATACACATATATAGACATCTGTGACATAAGTTTTCTATTAAATTAGACTTAAATTAATGCCACCAAAAGAAAGTTCTCATCGAAAGAGTTTAATGACAAAAATGAGTGAATAATCAATAATAGGATTCATAAAAACACAACCAAAACAAGTATTACACAAATGTTTCGCTGAATCCATGAGTGAAACGCATTTATTCCAACTGTTGTATTAAAATCGATGAATTCATTTATTTTTCTATCATATCATTAATCTTTGAAATAATAATTGATTTTCTTCTGGCCTACGATTATAATTAAATTTTTTGACACTAAATGAATGTAAGATCTATTACAGGCTATAAATTTTCAGCGCAAATATGAATTCCGATTTCAAATTAATCTATGATTTATGCATAGATTGGGCTCTTCTAGCGATATAGAGATGGTATCACCAGAAACGACAAATGAGAGGACAGTATTTCATTTTTAATTCAAATATTTCACTCGTTTCAAAGTCATTACACAATTGGTATCATTGGCCGAACGGAAATCCATTTGAGAAAAGAGCTCAGAATTGGATATTTCTGCTATGATTTCGCTTCCGTTTAATCATTGGTCTGAAAATACCATAAATTCTGTCCCTTTTTATGGTCGGAATTATTTTCAACGTAATAGCAGTTGAATTATGAATTATTATTAAAATCTTATTTTTCACTGTTTTTCGGCGAAGAAAACAATAATTTCGGTAATCTTTTGTCGTTTATAATCTCCAATATTTATTTGAAGCCAAGAAAACATTAGCCCACAAATGGATTACTGGTTTGGACAGAATTGTCGGCATTCTTGCAATACTTGTGGAATCAAAAGATTTAATCGGAGAGCGGCTGTTGTCGACTGTTGTCGGTCTGTCGGTCTTTCCTCAAGACTATAGACTCTATACTCTTGTTAAATTATTTGCTTCTTAAGGCTTACATTAAATAATTGCGAATAATGTAGTTTTATAGCTCAGCCACGACTAGAGCTAAAAATTAAACCACTTTCCTTAAACTAGACATTAAATTCAATGGTATTAAAGTATATGGCAGTCCCCTAATGAAGGCACACAACATTAGATTTATTGACCCAGAATATCAACACCGATCCGATCGATATCAATGTTTATAACTTTTATGGTTTTCCTTTAAAAACATCTTTTGCTAAAACATCTAAACTTTATATTAAATTAAGTATTTATTCGCAAACTAAAGAATAAATTCAAAGAAATCCCGTAATTAAAGTATAATAAATAATTAATAACTTATTACTAATAATGGTTATGGATGATCATAGCATTAATCTAGCAAGCTACTTTACCCTGGGCTACTTTTCTTATATGCCACCCACAGTCAGTCCCACAATCAGTGATTGTAAATCACATAAACAGCAATAATATATCAAAAATAAAAGTTAACGGAAAAGATTTTCTATTTTTAATCAGAAATTTTTACGAGAAATGCATTTAATCTAAACTCTGTTTATCTCAAATCAAATGAATCTGTGAATCAATAATTCATTTTTACTGAAAATGCAAAACATGTTATCAATGATAATATCCTCAGTGATGCCCAACCATCTTCAGTCAGGGGGAGGGGTCCGACAAATTTTTCTTCTAGAGGGGGGGTCAGAGGCGGGTATTTCAATTTTTAAAACCTCGACAGACCTAGTGCTTGTCAATAGACGCAATCCTCGAGGGGGAGTTAGGGACAGAGCAAAATAGTCTACTTTTCCTGACCAAATTTAGGGAGGGGGGTCCCGTCGACCCAAAATTTCAGCTGGTATTTTATCTTGGCTATATTTTTGGGCATCACTGGTTATCTTTCATCGCAACTGCAGTTCACTTAAAATTAATATTTTGACATTAATTAATAATTAGGAGAACAGGTATTAAAAATTATTTATGTAATTATGAGAGCAATGGGAGTGACGCCAACATTAATTTGATCTGGAATCTCATTGGCATGCTCATTTTTCATTTCTTATTTCAAACTCAGTTTCAAAGAACTTTCCAAAGTTTTTAACGAACTTTAACATTATAGAAGTGGAATCGACAAACGTCCTTGTTTATTTTCTCAGATATAATTAAGCACTGCAACTTCAGGGATGTTTTTAAGCTCAGAAGTATTCCAAAAGAAGATGATTTCTGTCTCTCATTTTTATTCTTATAGTTTTTAAGTGACTTTTTAGTAAAATTCATTTTATCAGTGATTATCGTGAATGTTATACCAAGGTAGAAATAAAATAGATTTCAATTGACTCAAATCCTACTCAAAAATTTCAATTTAGTGCTATTAAGAGCAGAATAAATACAAATTAAATGACAATTAATCGAATGAACTAATTATTAATGAAATACAGTATTAATGTATTAATGGAAGCAATTGATTAGATTATTCTAATAGTTTATTTAAATTAATGAGAGCACAGGTGGATAGGACCCTTGATAGGACCTTGTTTCTAATGTTGATCAAACATTAATCGAAATATTTAATTATTGATATGTTTTCGTTATAATTCTTAATTAATGTCATTTAATACAAAAGTGAAAGAAAATGTTTATATGAAATGAAATATTTGTGTTTAGTTTTTGTGACTAATATTTTTGTGAGCCATTCATCTCTTGAGAGAAGACAAGAAAAGCCTTTTATCTCTTGATATTTAGATTCAAATATTCAGTGCTTTCCAACAAAAAGATGTAAAACTCTTGAATTTGAAATAAAAATGACATAACGATGACTCCGACTCTACAGTTATTCCAAGTCTTATCTAAGAATAGCACAGAATAGCACAGACCAGTAGACCAGCGCACAGACATCCTCTATATAATCAGACACTTGTTATTACCAAACATATAAAATAATGACCGGATCAGTTCTCTAGAAAGCTCCAGATTATTCACAAAAGTATCCTAAAGGGATTTCGCTTAACCATTACAGTCTCATTATTGTTGGTGATGGTGCAGGTACCATTTTACAACTCACTGATAATTCCAAAAGCAATTTCTGAAAATTTAAGTCCATTTGAATTTATGAGATTTGAATTTATATGGAAAATAGAAATATTACTAAAAGATTAAATTCAAATCCAGAAACTAATGCTTTTATTATTCAAAATTTCATTATTTGTTTTATCTCTAAAATGTTGACTAACTTTGAGTCAAACAAAACCGTCACAAATAGCCGTCACTTACATCAGGTTTTAAAGTGGTCAAAACTAGTAAGTAAACTGAGTAAGCTTATATTTCAAATTTAAATCATTTTTTCATAAAATTCTAAGAATTTGTTGAATTCATAATATCCTTTATTAAATTTGTACCCCGATTATAGAAATCTGGATTCTATGAATTGAAATCGTTTTAATTTAATATCTATTTTATTCACTATTTGAGGCTTATCTCCAATTATTTTGAAGATCATGTCATGAAGAAGACCTAGCTAAAAATTTCATATAATTGAAATATGATTCCTGTAAGAAATAATTAGAATTACCTGACATTAGAATAAAGAGTAGGAAATAATTTAATTGAATAGAAGACTGGATTACAAATTGTTTGAGAAATTCGCAAAAATAACTAATTCTGGAATTGCTTTAAGAAATGCAAAAAGTCTTATATAAGTCGAAGTAAAGAAGTTTTTAATTATCAAAGAGAGACAAAAATCATTGATTTGAAAATATTTGAAGAGAAAAATGAGCGAGGCATTCAATTAGAGAGATCTGGTATTAAGTAAATGGATTACTTGAAAATATAAAATTGCTTTTTTGTCGGTTATATAGTATATACACATTTGATTCACTAATGGAACTCACATTTCAAGTGAAAAGAGGATTAGATTTGATTGTTTTCCAAAACTTGTAACTATTGAATAAAATATTATGTCATAACTGACCCAACATTTTGATGCGTTGTTAAGTATAAAAGGGAAGAAAATATTGAATTGAAAACCTTAAGAAAACTTAATGGACACAATTTCATAGATATATATAACATAATCTATCGAAAAGATATTTATCCAAATCCTCTTATTTTACGAAACATTTTCTAATATTGAAGAATAAGTTAAATAACAAATGTTTCCCTTTTTTTCGTTGAAGTCGACTATTATTTGTCTAAATTCTCTCTGTTTTTGAAAAAGCAAACAAAAGTTGAAATTCTATATTAAACGAAAAACAGTTTTCTGTTTGTTTTCGATATATAAGTCCTACCTTTTGGATAAAAAATGCCAAGGGCCTCTTACTTGGATATGCACTTGAACAAAGAGCACCTGAAAATTATTCTATAGGCTCTGTGTTTGAGCCCTTAGAGAAACCAAGAAAAAATTAGGTCTACTAATCCTCAAACTGAGTATATACTCATTCAAATCAAATGTTAGCAGTGCTAGCTAACTTAGCACCAATAACTTTAAATTAGCTGACTTCTACAACTGTACTTGTTCATTATTCGTTGTATTATGAAACTAAAAATCTCTTGAGAGGTAAAAGTGATTCTTAGGAAAAACTTTAATTTTAAACTTGGCTTTTATGACTTGAATTAACCATGAACATTTTCCAGAATTTTGAAAACTGAAAAATGAATTTTCAAGTTTAAAAATTGGGATTTGAGCGCATATATACATCTAGGTATATGTTGTATATGATGAGGTGGTTTACATTTTAAATTTATCTGAAATTTTCGGGTAAATCCTTTTTGAAAGCCCAGGGTATTAGAGTCTCAGATCCTCTGCGAATCAATTGCTGTGAACTTCGATTCTTCTTATTATTTTGAGTCTTGCAAACAAAATCCCAGATAAATCAGTAAGAGGTTTACATTTGACCATGCTCCAATATCTATGTCAAACATTTGCAATTTAAAAATGTATTTTCAAATCAAACGCGAAGTTTAAAACTAATCTTTAGGTTTTGTCCCAAATTTAAAACAAAGATTCGACAAATAATTGGCATAAAAATAAACATAAATTAAAAGATTCTGAAATTTAGTGCTAAAAATATAAATAAAATACTTATATATCGTATGAAAGAATTTGATTGGTTTTTATCGATCGATACATTCCTTGATATGAAGGCAAAGAGAGAACTATTGTTCTGATAAATGAGTTAAAAGATTTATTTATTGATAAAATTTAATGACTTCATTAGAATTAGTTTTTTGGTCGATATATTGAATATACGGTTGACTTCGCTCTCAGTTATTATATTTGTGTCGAGATCTTTATTCGAGGCACAAATAAAGACAAAGGAATCTTAAATGGAATTTATGAGGAAATTCAAATTGAATCGAGTGGTGAGTGGTGTGGCTGATGGCCACTAAAGGCCAGTATTTATATGAGTTGAGCAATGAGTGGTCGCCTATTGCCTATTGTCTCCGAATAAGCCAAATAACTAAGCGGTAGTCACTTCGGATGACATCTCAAACTTAATTATTTACATTATGTCGCCTCCAATGCAGATCACGTTCACTGCATTACAACAATCTCTGCTCTATTTATCCCTTTTTTGCTTTATTTGGTCTTATTTTTGTCCGTTTAGACAAAAGTCAGTCCATTTTTGGCACAAACATTATTATCAAAAGTGAAGCACAAACTTCGATCTGCAATAAGAAGAATTATTTTCTTCTCCTCCCACTCCTCTGTCTCAACATAAGCTTTAAAGTACGAGCCCTTATGTGTCAACACTGGACAACATGACTGTGCAGTCAATACAAGAATCGAATGAAAACCAGAGAAAGACAAAGAGAGGAAACACAAGTCTTAACACTTTTATTAAAAGCCGCACAACTGTACCAGAATTTGAAGATAACAGTGCGCTGTCCTCTCTCTCCTCTCTTTCCTCTCTATTGGATGACACACTCAGTCCTGGAATATAATATCACATAAGTGGTAGTCTTCTCTCAAATTCACTTTGAAATTGACGTTAGATTTCGATCAAACATTAGAAGAGAAAATCTATTTAACAAAACAGAGAACATATCGGATACACATATTCTGTGTGACTAACAATAAAACAGAGAATTATGTTTAGAGACGACACTCGTTAGACATATCTGACCATAAAATGCTTAGTTTTGCATATTTTCCCAACAAATTGTCGCAAATGCTATCGTTTTACCGCATTTTATACCAATATATCGGATCTCATTTTCAGCAAAAAAGTTCTTCTGCTGGACATCAAAGAGAAACCCAGAGATCGGTCGTCACATAAATTGTCTACAATTTGATAGTAGAGACAAACCAATCAAAATGAATCAAAAATCAAAGAATTTGTTTTCTTATTTCAAATTTCAAACTAAAAAAGTCAATACATGTAATAAATTGGGATCTCTTGAAAAAAAAGATGAGCCAAACCTGTAATGAATTACATAATAATTACGAAATAAAAGTCGATCCGCATTTCATTTAATCTTGGCTAACATTTTCCTAACATTTGGATATATTTTTTGAAATTTTCATTTTAGGAAAAATATTGGACTACTTTTGAAAGTGATTTAAACGTTGAAAATATCAAATGACTTCAATTTAGAAAATTAATCTTTTTTTTCAAAATAGTCTATAGTTATGTCGAGCACTAGAGAAACACTCATTAAACTGAAGCGTGGGCTCAAATTTTGCAAGACTGACATCTTTATCAAGGTGAGTTCATAAAAGTGGTCGACTACTGAATAAATAACTAAATTCAGCATTTTTTCAAAGTTTCAAACCATAATAATCAGCAATATTTGCAAATTTATCCGAAAAAATGAAAATTAATTATTTGAAATCGACTTATAAATGATCGCAAACTCTGTAATAATTAAAGCAATTCTCTAAAAACTATGGAAAGGTTTCGAAGCGAATAAAAATAAATTATTTTTTAATTGATTTCCTCGAAAATCGGATTTTCGCCCATTTTTGCTAGATTATAATTGTTGTTATTGAGTGACAATTCAGAGGTATTACAAAACTAGAGTACATATAATGATATGACATTATATTATCGATTAAATTTCAACTCCACTGTTATATCATTAGATTTTGTGACGAAAAGTTCATTAAAAATAGAGTTATTGCCCGAAGAGATCATTTGAGAGCTGATCCATAAGTCTTGAATAACTGGTATTTTCACAAAAATATAATTTTCATAACATTTAAAACTATGAAACAGAAAACACATTAATATTGGACGCAATGAAAATTAATTTCATTAATAATAGCATCGAATCGACGAATAGATGAATGTAATCACTCCTCACAGTTGGCCATTACTTTTATCAACTACAATGAGCAAGGTCGAGTAAAGCTTCTCTAATCAACGTTTTTTTTATAACAAACTCGGATTTTGTTTCCAAAATTACGTCTTTAACCTTTCCTCTGAACTACGGCTGAAAAAGCAGCCAAACCTACTTTGAACGCTAATTAAAAGGTTATTACAGGT
>JAQGBD010001675.1:0-14087 GCA_034698165.1 Punctoribates punctum | reverse complement strand
GAGGCCGAAAAAATGGCCGCCGGAGGCGAAAAATCGGGTTTTTAGGTGCAAAATTCCGCCGGGCTATACCCCCCCCCCCCCCCTGCAAAAAATTTTGAAAAAAGCTTAGACGCCCTCCTCTGATACCCCCCCTGAGGTCGAAAAGCTTGGTGATGTCTGATTAATATACAATTAAATTAATTACCGCTTTTGTTGTGGTGTTTGTGGTGTGCTTAGACCTGTGCTCAACATAAAAGGTTGAGAATCATAAACTGTAGGAATGCTCAGACATGTCATCACATTGTTTAAACTTTAAACATTCTCTAATTGAATTAATAGACCATGAAAACTTACTTGCTCCAATTTATAGAAAGTTAGAGTCGGCTCTTATTCTTGAGTCAATTAACATGGAAAGTAAATTATTTATTTTAAAGAAGAGAGTTAAACCGATGAGACTAAAAATTAATTGTGTAATTTGTTATCAGGGTCTGAGTTGTTCCATATTTGGTCCGTCTTTCGTTGATTTGAAGCATATATTCAACACATCTATGGATGAGATATCAATAGTAACGACATTCATGAGTTTGGGTTATATGATTGGCTCCCTTTGTATGAATTGCTTTCCATTACATCAATTGATTTGTTTATAATTTGCTAGGTGGCTTGTTAATTAAGAAAATGAACAAGCGCATGGCCATGATTTGTTCAATTTTCCTGATGTCTGTGATAACTATATTGATTCCATATTCACGACAAACACTTCAACTCTACTCTTGTTTTTGGTTATTCGGCTTCGGGTCTGGTGTTTATGTAAATGTCAAATATGTTTGGCTCATAGATATGTGGCAAACAAACAGCGCTCCGGTCCTTCATTTGGCCGGATTTATGTTTGGGATCGGCCACACTCTGGGCCCACTCATTGAGAAGCCATACCTTACCGGAGAAGTGTCTCATAATTTGAAAACTAAAATATCGGATGAATTATCGGATTCTTTATTAAGTGAAACTGAATTGAGACGAACTAAGCTTCACATCCCTTATCTCATATGCGGTTTAGTCATATCAATAGGTGAATACCCAACGCAGTGTTCGATCATAACTTTTCCCCTTCTAATTGTTGTTTTAACTGAGCAGGGCCAATTTTGATGACATTATTTTGTTCTCTACATCAACGAAATGAAAGCCCTATGAAAACAAATGAAATTCATAGCGGAAAGGGAAAGGAGATGAAAAACACATCGAAACTTTTCGAAGGAAGATATACCCAGAAGGTGATCCTGATCAGTTTGGTCTCATTGCTGTTATCTTTCTTCAGCGCCAGTGAGAGTGTATTCTTCGCATTCAGTGCCACATATTTTCAATACATTCCACTGAAACTGAGTGCCAGTAAAGCGGCTGAATTGGTCTCTTTAATGGCACTGACGTTCACAATCAGTCGGGGAATGGCAATAGTAATCGCCATCAAAACCAAACCACATAACATAATAGCAATGTTTTTAACAATTCTGTTGATATCCTTGATCATTTTATTTTTTGCCGCCAATTCTTTGCCACTCTTGAGGTTTGGAATTCTAGTCATGAGTTTTGGATTTTCTCCAATTTATGCCTCAATTTTCTCACTGATTGGCAGATATGTTGAGTTCACGTCACAAATAGGAACTATTTTGATGCTGAGCGCCAACAGTCTTAATATTATTCTTCCCTATATTTTAGGCAAATATATCGAAGAAATGCCTCAAATATTTTTATTAACACTTATTTTCAATATAATTATCTCTGTATTTATATTTATTATTACTTTTTATTTTATATACAAAATCAAACAAAGTTCATATAATCTAGATAGTCTTAAATTATTAGACCATAATAAATCATGATTCACCCAAAACATTCACTAAAACTCTTCAGCTATTGGTTAATGGAGTGATATAACGAATGGATACCTTTCCCGGACAGAAACAATCGCACTTCCCTCTGATTCTTGCAAACGCCAGCAATGACTCTTGCTCAAATATACCAATATTACAATTACCGATTTTGGGTAACTCAACCTCAATGGTGACAATTCTATCGCCACCACAATAAAGAGAGTCAGGGTCAATTACACCATCAGATGCCATAATTCTCATGCCTTCAAATCAATAATTAGTCAAAAAATAATTGATTGTTCAGAAAAATATTTAGTGTCCAACCCTTATAGTCATCGACAAAAGTGGTGGCGTTGACGGCCAGCTCTTCAGTCTTCTGATATTTGAGAAAAGCGGTCAAATTGTAGGCTTGGATTTCGCCACTGACTTCGTTGCACCTCTTGTTCAGTGTCTGAATGAATTTGAAACGATATAGTCTTTCAATCAAATCACCCGAACATTCATAAACTGATTCTATTGAGTAAAGAGAGGGCCTCATAATGGGAATGAGCCCAGGAATATGTTCCAGGCTAACATCTATATTTCCTATTAAATATGGTGGGTTAGTTTAAGTTTAAAACAATTAATTATCAAGAACCTAATTTCCAACAGATAACTGATTTAATTACAACCAAAACTATTAGCAAATGAAATATACTCAACATGCTTAATTATTATGAGTTTGACTCACATTTTAAGCAATTAGCAAGAACATTTATATAAAACCATTTGTATTACTCGAGTCAAACAGATTTGTTTTGAACACAGAGTTTATTGAATTGTTTTGACCCCCTTTTAGAGTCTATGAACAGAATAAAAGGGATATCAATTAATTGATTTAATTTATTGGTGTCCGAGGGGTCGCACATACTGTGTGACAGTCTTTCCCGAACAGAATGAGTCACAAATTCCCCCGATTTTGGCGAAAGAGGAGGGGGCCTCGTGAAGTACTATTCCTCGAACACAACTTCCTTTTTTAGGCACAGCTTTTTCATATAACACAATTCTGTCATCAGAACAGAATGGGGCCGTCGGGTCTATCTGTCCATTGAAAATAACAGTTCGAATACCTAAGAGGAGACATATTTTAGATTTTAAACCAATTCCGAATCAAATACAGACCTCCGTAGTCATAGATATAGTTTGATCCTGTTGCTGTTATGTTTACCTTTGTGTAATTAGCAATGACCAAGTTGAGCTCTACTGATTTGAGCTCTCTTTTGATTTGATTGCATTTTGCTCCTCGAGTTTCAGCAAAATTGTATCGTTTAATACTTTTAATGAGCTTGGACCTTTTGCAATCATAATCTGCAACAACTGTAGAGATTGAAGGGTTTTGAACACCGTCACCAACTGGATAGATAAATTAGCAAGTACATATCACAGATATTAGATAATTATTAATATTTACAAGTTTGACATAAAACCAATGAAGTTATCCCTAAGATTACAATAAATGCGAACACAGAATAATAGGCTCTTTTGATAGATGACATTATCATCAAATATTCTTCAATTCATTGACAAATATATGTACTAGTCAAATATTGAAGTTGTGAAATATTGGAATGAACATACTTATGTATTTTCAATGATCTCTTTCTGGAATGTAGATCAATTGAGCATGTACTTATTTATAGATCTAATTCCGGCATCGCCAAGCTCACCGAACTCAAGGGTGGGGGGTATATAAAGGGGAAACTCAGGGGGGATATATTTTTAGAATACAAAATTTTGCCCCCCCCCCTCTTAGCTCTGCAGAAGGCGAGGTATTTCGCCAATGTTTCGCGTCAGGGGTGTTTCCCTATAAGGTGTTTCCAGGGCTATACCCTGTGGTCTAATTCCTTTTAGTTTTTAACTTTTATTAAGAATTTTGGGATTCAATGATTTTATTTGAAATAAAAAACATTAAAATAAATTATTTTAAATAATGGATTCAATGAAATATAACTTTTAGTTTTTGATAGAACCTAATCATTGATTACAAGATTCTTTGTTTTCCTTATGAAAATCCAAATGAAAATAAACGCCAATAAACTGATAAACAGTTGAAATATTTGTATAATTATGAAAATAACTGTTTGTGTCTGAATATATTTGCCCAGGATAATTGGGGGTATAAATTGGACGGCACCGCATCCAAACCAAAGAATAGTTCCGATTCTGTTCGTTATTTCAATATATTGTCCGCTGAATGACAGAACTCCGGGGTATATCAGAGAAAAGCCGAACCCAACAGATATACTGAGAATCCAAAGACCAGTTTCAGAGTTATTCACAAATAATAATCCAATTATTGAACCAAAAGTTATTATGAAATGATATATAATCATGTATTTGGCCTTAACTACAATCGCTATGAAGAAGTTGACCGCCTGTCCAACGGTATAGGCTGTGCCAAGAGCCGACGCGAGCTCTGCAGCTCTGCCGGCGCCCAATTTCATAGGTATATACTGGAGATAAGTGGACCAGAAATTAAAATACAATAATTCCATTGAATTGATTGCAGACAAACAGATAGTAATCGCAATAATCATAACTTTTCTTCTATTTTCAAATCTATCGAAGAGTTTAATCTTTTGCTTATCATTAGATTCAATAGTCTTCACTCGATTTTGATTTTGATATCTTCGCGTGAAATACATAATAACCAAAATAGCGGGAACTTAAAGTGTAAAGATTAGCATGGTCACATTACTTAATTGACTTACATATTATTTGAATGCCTCCACTAATCAAGTAAGGTGTTATCAACTTTCTTCGTCTTTCTTCACCACTAATATCGTTGTCAGCAAACTGAGAGAACTCTTGGTCAGTTTGATTCAAGAGTTTTTCTCCTGTTAGGTATGGGCTGTCAATTAGAGGCCCCAAAACAGAGCCGATTCCATACATGAGTTGGGATAGGAATAGGATCTGTCCGGCCCTTTGCTGCCACATTTCAATTATCCACACATTGTAAGATGTAATCCATGCCCCTGCTCCTATCCCAAACAAAAATGAGCAGAGAAAAAATTGCCAAATCTGATTGGTCAAGGGAACCAAGGTACTTGTAATAGCCATCAGCAGCAGGAGACAGATCAAAGTCAACTGTCGGTTCACATATTTATAGACCAAACCGACTGGAGTTTTAAAAATTAAAATAAATGATCATGATCATACTCATTTAGAAATTGCTCATAATTACAAAGAGTTCCCAAAGTGTTTCCCACAGAAAAAATAGTCGGAAATAATGAAATCATTTGCATCGAGGTCTCCAATATATACATCAAATCGACAAAAGTTGGTCCAAATATTGTTGAACTCATTGACTTCAAAATAGAAAAACCTTTATTATTAACCTTTTAATTAATCTTGGTCAAGTTTACATAAATCAAATGAGTAAGCAATAAAATTGCAGTGTATGCAAATTTGTCCAAGTAAATTAATTCCGGTTTCCGCCAAAAATCTCCAACTCTTTTGAATACCATTTTCAAAACTATATTATAAGTTGCAGGATCACTTTGAAAGTATTAAAATGAGTTTCGGAATTTATTTTCAAATAAAAAAAATAATTTAAGGTTGTACATGTTCATTCTATAATTGGAGACAACTTCTCAGATCAAAATCTTGAATGTAAACAATTATTTGAGATTATCATTCGATTCGTGGTAATTGTTTTATATATATATTTGTGATTATATAAGTAGTGGTTGTCTTCTGTCATAAACCTTTGTCCCAACCCTTGTGACCATAAATTCCTTAAAGAGTTGTAAAACTCTGATTAAATTAATGAAAATGTTCAAAGTTCATTTAATTTCCACGTGCTTATTCTGTACAGTTTTAATTGATTTAGAATTTTTTTTTAAATATCCATTCAAATACTCTCTGTTGTCAGTGACTCTTTAATGATCTAGGGCAGGCTTACCCAAGGGGGGTATAGCCCGGAATACTCCCCTGAGGCCGAAAATTTTGGAAATACCCCCCCCCCTGAAATTTTGTCGGCGAAAGTTCTGTTCCGCCTCCCACCCATCCTGAGGTCATCTTGGCCATTATATGTTTTACTATTAGTCAGTACTATTCAAAGTTAAAGCTCATTTAATTGGAACCACAAATTATTTTTACATAACTGAAGCATTTTATCAAATATATACCTTTTTTGTAAATTATAGCAAAGTTTATAGAATTCAGAGTCTATGACAATCAATAGACAAAATGTATTGACTCATTCCAATAGAAAATCAATAATTAAATGATAAGGTTATCTACTTTTTATACATTATCTCAATAGCGGAAAACAATTGCATTTAATATTTATCTCAATTTCAAGTATTTGGGAAAAACCATTTTTTAAATGATTTTTGAAAATATTTGTCAATTCATTTATTTTTCAAATGAAATATGAATTTCAATTTATTTTTGTTTTGTTTTAAAAGTGTGCTTGCTTTTTGTTTATTATTTTCTATTGTTAACCAACGGGTGCATTCATGGGAAGGCCATAACATTTCTACTCTTAGACTATTACAAGTAGTGCACAGACACGGAGACAGAACTGTTTCCCAAATCTATCCGAACGATCCTTTTAATAATCTTAGTAAATATTGGTCAGATGGACTAGGTGAGCTCTCCCAATTTGGACACTTCAATATGTATAAGTTTGGTCAATTTATACGAACTGAATATCAACAATATCTGGGTTACGATTTCAGTCCACAAGAGGTTTACGCTCAAAGTTCAGCAAAGAAGCGATGCGTTGACAGTCTGTCATGTCTTTTAGCCGGTGCTTTCAATTCAAAGAATTACCAAACAAAAGATGATTGTCAGACAACTGTACCGATATATACCGTTCCTGTGGAACAGATGGATGAGGACCGACTTCTCCGAACGGAAGCCTTTTGTCCGAAGGCTACTCAAGAGATGAATGATTTGGAAAATTCAAAATTAGTTCAAAATTTCATTCAAAATGAAAGACAATTTTTGCAAGAATTGAGTCAATTGATGGGTTTGACGGCGATTACAACCCTTTTGGAGGCGAAAAATGTGTATGATCATTTGTGGACTGAGTACCAGTTCGGTTATAAATGGTCTGATTTCAAGCGATGGTCTCCAGAGTATGAAAAAAAAATTTTCGACAAATTGTTGCCTTTATCTGAACTGTTGTGGACCACAGAATGGAACAGTAGTCTTATCCAAAGAGTCAGAGCCGGGCCTCTGATTCAGGAATTGAACAAAAATTTTGATAATTTCATAAAATCGGAGCAAAAATCAAAGAAACTGTTTGTGTATTCAACACACGACGCAATGATCGCTGTTTTGATGCACTCTTTGCAAGTGTTCAACAATAAGATAATACCATTGAGTGCTTCCCTTCTCTTTGAATTACATAAAAACCCATTGACTGACAAATACTTTCTAAGAATATATTACTTGAACGAAACTCTATCAGAAAAGAGGGCCAATTTATTAAAGCTACCCAATTGTGATTACCAAGATGATTGTCCTATTGAACAATACTTTAAATTGGCTGAAAATCTGATCCCTGAAGACTGGGATAAAGAGTGCGGAACATTTAATTATAAAGACAACGGTTTACTCTTATCAGTAAATCTATTGATTCTTATTTTAAATCTAACTTTTGTTCTCTTTTTGTCTTATTTTTTGTGGTATTTTTGTCCCCGAAATAGAGAAAAATCTTTATATCAATCCTTTGATTAATAAATTTGTTTAATTATAATATTTGGTTCTGAATAAGTTTAGTGTTGGTTCCCATCAAATGATGGGATGTTTTCATTCAAAGCAGTGGTGTTCCCGTCTCTGTCCCAATGGGGAGAAAACATACCACAAGAACTCTTACATTTCCAGTCTGGTCGACAAATGTCATCGGTGTCGCATTCCATATATTGTGCTTGCTCACTATCAGATATTGTTGCATTAGTTGTGAAACACCAAGTATTCCAGAAACTACTGGTGCTGGACGTATCACAAAGTGTCCAGCATAGTTTTTGGCCTCCTGTCCAGAGACGAGTGGTGCACCCAAACTTCTTCGGCGGGGCTTTCATTTAAAAATATATTTAAAATAAGTATACTTTTAATTGACAATTGTTTTACGCTTTTCTGTCGAAGTTGGAACCGCTTCTGAAGTTTCTGACCCATTAATAGGTTGGCCTTCAGTTTGATTCGAAGATTGTCCTGTCTCAGTTTCAGTTTCATAAGTGTTCGATACTGTGGTCGACCCTTCATCTGATACCGATTGAGCCAAAGATGACAGATCTGATTCTGGTGTGACTTCTAATGGCGACTCTTCTTCTCGGATCCACTGATTTCCGTCGCAAACAATTGTTTGAAAACAAAAAACAAAGAGACAGACAAAGAGACAGATAGTTTTTGTAATTTTCAACATTTTTCTTATCGTTTATAATCTTTGAAATGATATTAAATAAATTGAATCTAGTTTAGTTTTACCACAAAATCCAAATGTTATAAATATTTTTATTAAACAGATGTGTTATACACAGAATGTGCCGGAATATAATGATTTCATTTTCATTATGAGGTTAACTATTGGGCTATAATTTGTCGTTCATTGACATCAATATAACGATTATGTAATTCATATTCAAAACTTAATAATATTTATTGAATTCAATAAAAATCAAATTTAATGCGAATCAAATCAATTGCAAAGATTACTCAGTAATCAAATTTATATACAAAATATTTATAAAAATATTTGAGAATAAAATCATTTGATTTGTTGTTAAATCAAAACTCGAGTCAAAGCTATATTGAAATCATTGAAAAACTAAACTCTTATCAAACTTTTGGGAATATTTCTGATTCGGAATAAAACAAAAGAGAAGTCAATGATAGCAACGGTCACACAACCGAACATCAGATACATTAGTATATCGGGAACTGTTTCGATGGTATCCCCAATGAAATAGGGAAGGAATAAATAGAGAGAGTTATAGCAAGTGATGAAAATAGTACCGATGGCGTCCGTCAACTCAAAGTATTGGTTCACAAATGCAAACAACGCGACGTAAATACAGGAATACCCGTAACATATTAGGGCTGCGCTGAACCAGAGCACAGTCAAGTTGTCCTTGCCGAAATATTGTATGAGCACTCCCACCCAAATGCAACAAACATGCACAATTATCATATACTGTGGTCGCACTTTCATGGCTACGAATACGCAAAGTCCTCGTCCACCGGCCAATGCAATGGCCATTGTGCTGGCAATATCAGCTGCCCTAGGTGCACTCAGTTTCAGTGGTATATACTGGAAGAAAGTGGGCGCGAAATCCATATACATGTTCTCAGTCATGAACCCGAACGCCATGAAGATTGAAATGCAAACAATTAGTGTCTTTTTAGGGATCAATCTTTTAGCCTCTGCCAGCTTTTCCTTCTCCTCCGGAGTGACAGCACTTTCCTCAGCAATCTTTGAGACCGACTTATATTTATAGGGTTTTATGAAAAATAGGATTAACATCAGAATCGGGCCTAACATTCAAACAAAAGTTAATTAATATTAAATTAATGTATAATTCATTTGTTTACCGATCAGTTCAATGATTCCATCGATAAGAAAAGGTGTCTTCAATTTGTCAGAAATGCTTTGAGCAAGATCATCTTCAGTCATCGTATCAATCATCTCACCGGTAGTTCCGTTAGTGTGCATGTCACCCGTCAGATAGTCCCTGACTACAAGAGGACCTAGGATAGTGCCGACGCCGTAAATGGCCTGGGAGAACTGCAAAACAGAAGGGCTCTTTTCCTGCCACATTTCCATGAGCCAGACATTATTTGAATTGTTCCAAGCACCAATTCCAAAACCGTAGAAGAATATACAAATGTAAAGGTGCCACAACTCTTTTGCGTAGGGCATAAATATTGTGCCCATAGCCATAAATGTGATCACGGTCAATAGTACTAACTGTCTGGGCAGCCATTTGTAGAGCGTTCCACCTTGAATGTGTCAAATTTTGTAAATAGTTGATCCAGGACCACATACTCTTTTCTATTTGACTTACAAAGGGAGCCACATATGCAGCCGACTGCCTGACAGATGGGAAACAAACCGATATATGTCATCGAAGTCTTCAATAAATGCTTAAAGTCTACAAATGATGGCGCGAACCCGGAAAGACTTAGACCCTGCTCACAATTCAAAGTACAATTAAATATATATTCAAAGGAATTTAAATTTCAGGGGACTCACAAAATTATGGTGAATAAGAAGCATAATAAATGTGTAAACACATTTCATGGTGAAACTCATCCCCTCGTGTTGGAGGAGATCGTTGTCACTTTCTGTATGGCTGTTCCCTTCCACATCTTCAGGCGTGGATTTAGCACTGGCCGTACTCTTCCGCTTCAGCTCATAGGCCAACGCCAACGAGTGCTCCGATATTTGACTCATCCGTCGACTGCCATCCGATTGATTAGCCGTTTGGCCGGATTTCCTCCGAACAATATAACCATTGACTCCTTGATTAGGATTCAAATGATTATTTGACAGGAAATCTTTGTTCTTGGTCTCAGGCCCAGGTCGGGAATCAGTGGCCACTTCCTCTTTTTGATTCACCATAATTCAAATAAAACAATACTTTTGGTAAAATTCAATTCTATACACAAAATGTATTTTTTAAGTAAATTCACTGAAATATATATTTAATCTCAAAATGTTTTAAATGTTTGACAGTATTTATAAATTGAAAAAAAAATATTTTACTCGAAATACATATTTTCAATGATTTAAACGCAGAGAAATTGTTTTATAAACTATTAATTAGTATTTAAACTTCATTTTCCCGAAACAATTGATTTATATAAGAATAGGGTTGAGGCTAATCGAGGGTAATATTCTTTTTACTAAATTATCTTCAAGACAGATAGACACATGGCCAATCTTTCCATTATTTTTAGAAAGAACAAAGTTTATAGACTTTGTCACCAATTCGGAAATATACTCGGTGGTATTCTCTAATAAAACACCAGAACCTGAGGCCGGGCGTCAGTTAACTCCAATAAATAGTTTGTGATTATAAAAATAGATAAAATATATGGGCTTTCGGTGCAAAATATAGATGAAGACCAAGAATTCATTGATTGCAGAAATGAGTACATACAAATATGAGCCATTGGTCCATGTACACATTACACAAACGAATAAAGCCATTTAAAGAACTGATTCTAAAAAATAAAGAGCTAAATTATAAGTCCCTTTTAAAGATTTATTTATTTTAAGGGAACTATTATTTTTATAAATGTTTTGTTTTATTGTTTATAGATTTTTATAAGAATTTTATAACAACACATGTTAACAATAATTATTATATTAATCAAGATTCTTGGTCAGGAATGCTCAAAGAGGTATAGCCAAAATTGGTAAAGCTAGACGGACCGACACTCCCCTAGAATTTTGTCTTACTATTGCCTACTCCTTGGACCTGAATTGTTTAATATTGGGGATATAGATAAGCAATAACTGTACCCAGGTTGAGCAATACCCCCTTCCAAGAAAGTTTTTCGTTGGAGGTCCTTGAATTGAGTGTCTTGGCCACTACTAAATTCTATTCGACAATAAGTAAAGTGTTGCTCAGCATAAAGATTCCACTCCACACTTCACTGCAATAAATTCATTATATTAATTATCAAATAAGAGATAATATTTAATTGATTTGTTTACTCATTAAAAGTTATAAAATATTTCAAAATGAAACCAAAGATAAGGGAATAATAGATTTTAATCTTTTTCCCTCAGATTCTGATATAAATTTTAATTTATTCGAATGATTATCACAATTCAAATGAACTAATTGTTTATTTTAAACAAACAGAAAGCAATTGATTTATATTTAATTTATTTTGAAAAACACTATGAAAATGACAATTCATATAATTTAAGTTTATTTTTTGAAAGCAAGGACACTTTCTAAACTTGAAATGTTTTGTTTTTATTTTATTTGAAAAATTATTTTTTTCAATAAATAAAACTATTCTCAAATTCCTATTCAATAATTCATCAAATATTTTATTTATATGAATAAAATTTATTTACAGATAAGGAAAACATAAATACTTATAGTCTATAAGTTATAGATTTATTAACAATTAGGAGAATAATTGAAAGGAGAAATCAGGGATGGCCAGGGTCATGCAATCTAGGAGGCCTAAGAAGAGGTCCTAATAGTACAAAATGCCATCAAACCTTCGGAGTGGCCATTGTGCTAAAATTTTCTATCCTGTGGGTAACATCCTTGGGCAGACCCTTTGCCAACTCTGGAAGAGACTAATGGCCTCCAATGGGACCTAATTTTCTTATCAAGTCTTCGGGTACTCTCCAAACAGAAACCATGACTACAATAAAAGATATAATAGCGATACAAAAGCTGCCGAACTCAACGTATAGAAAACTTTCCGGGTAGTCCTCTATATATTTGCCAATAAAATATGGCAAGAACATATAAACAGAATTGTAAGACCCGATGAAGAGGCCTCCAATTTTGTCGGTCACTTCCATATACTGTCCGACAAATGAGAACAAACAGATAAAAATAGAGGAATAACCAAAACAGATGACTAAAGAACTGATCAATAGTAAGGTTTTGTCGTTTTGGCCGAAGTATTGGAATATATATCCGCAGAAAACGATAACTGACTGATAGGTAATCATATGCCAGGGCTTCAAATACATGGCAACGAATACGCTTAGACCCCTTCCCACAGTCAGTGCGATCGCTATTTCAGAGAACATTTGAGAGGCTTCGGCGGCCGACAACTTTGCCCCCGAATACTGAAAAAAAGTGGGAACAAAGTCCGTATACATATTCTCTGACATTATACCAAATGCCAAGAATATTGAAATGCAAACAATTATTGTCTTCGAGGGAACGTATTTTGCGTGTCTGGCCTTCTGTTCTTCAGTGATGGCCACTTCTATCTTCGAGTCATTGTCGTAGTGGTACCTCTTAAACACATACATCAAGAGCATCATTACCGGACCTTGTTTACAAATAATCGACAAGTTTAGTTATCTTGATAGTGTTCTTGAACAATGAAAATTAATTAACTAAACTATTCACAGAAGACTTTTTTGAGATATTATATTCGAGTTACTTCCTCTGCAAATTTATCAAGTGCCAATTGTCCAAAGGAAAGTAACCGTATATAATATATAATAACTCTTTTTCATCTCTTTTATCAAATTAAATAAATCTCAATAAATGTCTTACCGATGAGCTGAAGAAGACCGCCAATCATTAGAGGAATTTTTAACCTGGGTCTTCTATCATAACTTAGACATTCTTCGCAATTCACCAATTGTGGAACGGGTGTAGTGCTCACATTATTCTGATAAGTGTCAGGATAACAGTATGGAATATCTTTGGGATACACTCCGGGACAAACTTGTTCACCAAGAACATAATTCCTATCAAGAAGAGGCCCCAGAATAGTGCCGATGCCATAAACAAATTGTGAAAATTGAAGCATTGATGGGCTCCTGTTTTGCCACATCTCTATAAGAATGACATTATTGGCCCCATTCCAGGCACCGATACCAAAGCCGTACACAAATATACAGAGATAGAGCTGCCATAGTGAAGTTGACCATGGTTGGAAAATTGTGGTAACGCCCTGAAATATCACCAAGAGCGATAACGTTATTTGACGATTAAGGTATTTATATGTTGTGGTCACTGAAAATAATTAATTTCATTAATCAATTGCTCGGAATAATCATTATTTTGAAACCAACTGAAAGATCCGCAAAAAATGCCAATTGCCTGGAACATTGGGAACAGGCCAATCATCTCCATACTCGTATTGAGTAGTGTTTTATAATCAACAAACGCTGGGGCCATACTTGATAATGTCAGACCCTGTTAAATAATTAAATAAAGTGACAATAAAAAATATACTAGAACAATTATTTCAATCAATAATAACTCACGAATAATAAGTGAAAATAATTATGAATCAGAGTATAAATGATTTTATCCCTCTTTGTTAAACATCTTTTGTCTTGGGCTTCATTTTTCTCCATCGCCTCAAAATTTTTGACCGCTTTCTTGAAATTCAATTCTTTTTTCATATTTTTTTTTTATTTTTTTTTTTCAATTTAAATATATTATTAAAAAATATTATTTAATTTTGAAAACTATTAAAATTAGATGATATTTTTATTCTTGGTTCTTATAATATGAATCAGCGCTT
>JAQGBD010001674.1:0-14094 GCA_034698165.1 Punctoribates punctum | reverse complement strand
TTAATTTGAGTCGCGATTAATGAATTCTCATTTGTTTCCAAGAGCTTTCCCAATGAAAAACAGGTGAGTATTCTGTTCTCGAGACTGAAATTCATTGCTGTATAACATGTCTCTGTCACCGACTTATGTCTAAGTATTTAATTAGAAAATAATTATTGATTTCACGCTTTCATTGATAGGGGATTCAGATTTGAAAAGTTTAATGAATTGAATGCCAATTAAAGTGATTTCTAAAAATGATTGAATGGGTGGCTGTCTTAGGACTTATTATTTCTCTTAATTTCACTCTAATTATAATCGTATTAATCCTCAATTACTTCGCAGAAGAATTTAAAATTGATGTCATTCCCGACAAGTGTTCCGTCAAATCATTTAAATTCGCGTATTTATTGCTCTTAAGATACGACCCGAACAGCTTCAGTGAAAAAAACATGACAATCACTGTCGACCTCCAAGACATCAGCAGAGCTCACATAACGCGGTTGAATATCACACCTGAGATACTGAAGAACGCACTTATGGTTGACTTGAATAAGAGTTTGGTCAGAATAAAGCTCTTGAGATTGAATAGATTGCCACCGATCGGTAAAATCCGACTCAATATCAGTGAATATGGGATCAAACTCTTCGTCTATTCATTCGAAATACAAGACATCGAAAAGAAAATCTCGTATCTGTTTAAAGTCAATAAAGGACTTGAAAGTTATAGCCCGCGAGACAACCGAATCAATTTGGAAAACATCGACGCCATCACTAAAAAGAATATTCTAATAAATGAAAAGGTGATATCGCAGGACATCCTCCCCAACGAATTCCTTTACTTCGCATATCTTTGCGTCAGTATTGTGTTCTTCGTTCCGATTGTATCGATTGAAATATTTCCGGAAATTAGGCCCAAAAAGAGTGGAGACAGTGAACCCATGTGGTCGATGCCATTGATAGCGATTATATCGGACACAATAGCCTTGATATTGGTTTTCATTCTTTTGCTTATATATCGATATGATATCAAAATTCGTTATTCCCTTTCGAGTGATTCGCTTTTATGGGTGTTTATAAGGAACGGATATCTCCTTATGGTGTTAGCCTTAGGTTTTCTGTTACAAGTGATCGGAGTTATCATAGCATTGTCTAAATCACCAGGGACTATCTCCTATTTGTACAACTTATGGATATTCGGTTGGGCTTTTCTACTCCTATTATTCATAATTTCATTCATAGTTTATGTAATTTTCAACAGATCTCAACTCATAACTGAGTAATAAAATAAAACAATTCTTACATTTGATTCAATAAATTAACTCAACTTTTAAACTAAAGTTTTGAAAATAGCTTAAAATAATTAAAGACAAACCTAAGGCAGCGATAGTACTGATGAAAGTCATTGTAATACTGAGATTCACGTCTCCATTGAATAGAAGTGTCCAAAAGTTACTGGAGTTACCGCCGGGTGAACAGCCCAAAGTGAACAGACCTAAACGCAAACTGATGTCATCCAATAAAAGCCATCCGATTAGATAAGAGGCCTAACGTTTCGAGAAATTCATATCAAAATTATTATTCCCTTTAAAATGACTAAAGTTATAAAAATTTTAATTTTATTCCTATTTCTCATCAATAATTCATCAAAGATCAAAGTTGCTTGCTACAAACTGATTACGCCCTTGATTTGATTAATTCAGACTCATTCCTATATCATTCGTTATTGTATTTTCATTAACAGTTTGATGTTTAAACAGAGTTTTATCTTGTTTATTATCGTGTTATGATATATCAATTTTGAATAAGATTTCGAAATGTTAATCAATAATTAAAAAGTTAAAACTGATTAAAACTAAGACTAAGACTAAACCTATCAAACAATTTGAAAAAAATTAGACGAACTGAAGGGCAAGTGATTCGTGTTTTTCGTGTTATTTTCAAAAAACATTTAATTATCAGAACTGCACTCAAAGCGTTCATTTAGTTCAGAATTGGGTCGAAAACAAATTCACACAGATTTTAAGCCCTTGGTTAGTTTATGCATGCTTAATTAGAACGGAATTAACAATAAAATAATTGGTCGTCAAAAGTGACCATGTTCACAATTCAAAAACTTGTAAATAAGGCTAATTCTAAAGAACGAAATTCCTTACAAAGAGGAACAGCTGTCAGAAGACTCTTTGTGGGTATCGATAGGTAATTATAGAACCGAACAAATCCTAATCTTTGGGATACACAACAGTTTTGTGGAAAACATTTTATTTATTTACAATTCTGTCCTTTTCTGTAAACATTGTATTTGAGAAAAGGGAAAAACGGAGGGACAGTAGTAGTGAGGCTTAACTATTGATTTGTGTCTGAATTTCAGACAAACATTGTATATGTGTTGCAGACGTTGCGTAAAAAAGAGTGACATTAAACTTGAATTGATCTGATGTTTATTGAAAAGAATATGCAATTAATGTCTAGCTATAGAAATAAATACTTACCAAGGGCATTATTGTGAACTGGCAAACAAAGCCTATTATTGGTCCGATAGGCATTTTTAAGGTCTTTTTGACCACTTCCAGGTCCATATGACAGCCCATATTCACATAATTAACGGTAACCAACGATATGATGATTATTCCGAAGAAAATGTCAAAAACTGATGTTTTTCTCACAACACTCACTGAAAAGTCATCTAAAGACTGAACTAACGTATTGTTATTCAATATTTTGAGTGAAATATTAGAATATCCCAGAAATAAGGCCTTGATTTTGAACTGAGAAGAAAATCCGGGCTCATTCTCAGTGACTCTGAACCGATAGGAATAGTCTTCAATGAATTCAATCACTTGTTGAGGATATTGAGAATTCTGGACGATATTTAACTTTACTTCAAATTCCTCATTAATTAGTTGATTTACGTCAGAATCATTACTTAACTGAATATTAAACGTTATATTCCTGGTTTGCCATTGAGTCAGACCCCGAATAAGTGGCGGATCAAAGGATAGGTCCAATAAGTGAAGACTATGAGTTACACATATTTTAATAAAAACTAAAAACAAAACAATTGAAAACTTTTTCATTTTGAATAAATTGTTTGTGAAGTTTAGTTGATTTGATATTTGGATAGTTTGTTGACTGAATGCAAAAAACACATAAAATTATTGACTGCGAGACTGGTATTCGTCTAAATGGACATCATTTTGATGACATTGAAGTTTATCGTCAAATGAGGAGCAAATGAAGGACTCATTCGTTCATTTAAAGCGTTTAATGAAATATTATTTGAGAAGCAAATAATGACAGCACTCACTGTAAACCACAGATAATTGTAATACGATTTTCAGTACAATTGAGAGTAACTGTTTGAGTACATCCGCACTACATTTCGATGCAATTAAAAGTTTTCCAGAATAAATGAGCTAGCATGTCGGCCATTGAAATGGGTTTTCAGCGAAGTTGTTTATCAAAATAAACAAGTTATTTAAAAGTCATTTATTTATAAAAAGAGAGAGAATGAGTTAAAACCCGTTTATACAAAGCCTGCGAACCATTGAAACATAACTAACGGTTAAACTCAATAAAAAAAAAATTCTCTTTTATAGCCTTGAATTTCATTCACTATTTGCGTAAATTAAAGAATAGGTTTTCAATGCAATCAAATCCTATATTTTGTGTTTAGTTTGAATTCCTTGAAAAGAGAAGTTTACACACAATTCACCCAAAAGATTGAAAATATTTTTCCGTAAGCTTTCTATTTAAAGCGGTTTTGAGGTTCGTTCAACTCATCAGATGATTAACTGATTGATAACTTCAATGTGAGTCAAAAACGTTTTAAAACAAGTTAAGCAAAACTCAAAGCAATTCTTATAAATAAAGTTTTGCTCAGAAATTGAGTCAGAATTCAAACAAAAAAGCATTGAATTTGAATTTTAATAGCAGTAGAGATTGAATTTGATATCCAAAGAATTTGAAGACAACTTAAGACTTGAAAGTATTGATTTCAAAGGATTTTGTCGAATATGAATACAATATTTGGAAAAATAGTTATTTATTAATGACTTGATTTAATAAATACATTAATGAGTTGTTTCTATCAAATAATGAAATTTCATCACTTTTAGCAAATGTTAAATATATTTTCATTTTTTTTAATAACATTAAAACATTGAATAATATAAATATTTTTGAATATATGGTCGCAAACGTATAGAGAATCGAGTATTTCATAGTCAAAGACCGCATCTAATGGTTAAGGAGTCGAAGAAAGTGTTTAAATAATCATAATTTACAGAATTATGGCTTAAATAAGAACTTATTTTTTCATAAATACTAAACATTTGACTAAATTTTCTCAAATAAATATTTATGCATTCATTTCATTATAGTTTATATAATTATTGTTGTCATTAATATTAAACTCTCAAAAAATAATTATAGTTTATAGACATTGAAAACAGTCTTTAAGAACCAAAAGTGTGTTCTTATCTCAAAGTTAGTTGAATTGAGTCGATGTTAATTATAGTACCGGAGATGACAGACAGCTATTAGTGTAGAGAACAGTGTCATCAAAATCTCGGTTTTAGCTCCAAAGGCATCGTTTTTCCCTTTATTCACAGAAAAGCAAAAAAATTTAAATTAGAGAGAATTTTAACCACAATCTGCTCATAGTTTGCATGAGTTTTGGCACAAACCCCGCCTAACATTAACTCTAATTATGTTTAAGACTTGGGATTAGCCTTTAATTAATATATAGTCCGATAATTATAACAAATTTCTTATTTCTCGCAGTTTTTATTAAAATCTTGATTTTGATTAAAATCTAAACATAGATTCGTCTGATATTTCCTGAAACTAGAGTTAACCCTATTTTAAACTCATTAAATTTATTCTTGCATGTAAACTGAAATATTCAAATTAGTGAAATGAATAGTAGATGTTGTTTATATGTTCTAGCATGTTTTAGTGGTATCTCTGCTATTCAAGTCATTCTGGAGTAATGTTAAAACTGGAATAATTGAAAGATGAATCCAATTAGTGTTACGTACCATCAATTAATGTAATCCTATTCTCAACGGTTGAATTAATTGGTGAATTGATGTAAATATAATCTTGCAAAATGTCGAAAGCACTCAAATCTTGAACGACTTGAAGGCTGTCATTGTATTCATTAATTTGGATGGTTTGAGGCAATAAAACTTCGTATAATTTGGTGTCATTTAATTCAATATAAGTATCGTCCGAACAATTCGCACATTTGACGGAAATGTCAATAACTGGATGGTTGACGTCTTTCAGGTCATAACTAACTCTAAGCGCCGACACTTGGAATAGGTCTGAGCGTTGGAAGTAGTCCTCCAGTAATTGTCGTATTGTTTTTCCCGTTAGGATAACAATTTGTATTCTGGGATCCCTTCCGTCGAACACTTTGTCTAAACTAATTTTTGTAATCAAATATTCCTCGACATTCATATTTCCAATAGAGTTGTGGATATTTTTACTGTTAATCAAAGCGATAACATCTCTGTGCTGTTCGGCCCTCTCTTTTAACACATCATTTCCTCTAAGTTTGATCAGTGAACTGTTCAATGACTGCTTAATGTGATTATTATGATAGAAGATCAGTGAGTCTGAGATTAGATTTCCTAAATTACACTCTCGTGTGGAGCAGTCGGTCCCATTTAAATAGACTTTTGTTGTCCCGATATATAGTGCTCTCTGATAGTTATTCACCAAATTATTAGTCCTCTCGTCTGTTGTTTTCCAATCAACAAATGAGTCAAAATTATCACAATTAGAGCTGTTTTTAAACTTGTTTTGTCTCTTTTATAATGCATTATAATATCAAAAGTGGAGTCAATTCATCAAAAAAAGTGTCAAACATTTTAATACAATCATTGATTGAAAGCTATATTTTTGGCAATAAATGAAAAATCATTGAATGGATGAAAAGCAATTAATTTTAATCTTTCAGCCCAACGACAGTCATCTGGTATTTCAAAACAAACACCAGGCCTTAGGAACCACCGGTGCCCTGAATACAGCTGCCCTACACTCCATCCAAATTATTCTAATGTGAATGCGTTCACAGAGTGAGAGCTCACAGAAAATAGATTTAATTTAGTGCGAAATGTCTGACAATTGCATAACTCATTGCCTATGAAATGCACGCATTTGATAAATATAAATAACCTGATCATTATCTCCGAATTCAATTCTCTAAATTGGATTAAATGCGATCAAAATTTATTAATACATTTGGATATTCTGATCCTCAAAGCGATAGCTTCGCATCAATTGGCATAGAGTAGAGCTCAACCATAAAGGGTTATGTCTCTCATTGTGTTAATGAGAAAATATTGTCACAATTTTGCTGAGCTCTCATGAAAATCAATATCCAGTATAAAACGGTCCAGACTAGTTAATGATAGTTTTATTACTAAATCGATACTGGTGAAAGTAAAACATCAACCAGTGTTCAAACTATTGTCTTATCATTTTATTAGATATTTTAGAAGTAATTTTAGAATTTTAGAGATTTCAACCAGGTTTAATTTTGGAAACATAATCTACTCGAATGAATTGCTAACAGTTTTGGATTATCGCTTAAAGTGAATGTTTGAAAAACTTTTGATGAATTCATAGATTGAATGTCACGGAGAATAAAGTTCTAAAAATATAAGACTCAAGACTCACCCGAATCCTTTATCTCTTCATCCGTTTTGATGAGAGTTCCTTCACTCGACTTTATGTTCCCATTGCTGTCGAAAGTGAGTGACAGTTTGCCGACAGATTTGCCGAAGACATCAGCCGTGGCTATAATTTTGTGGCCATACTTTTCATTGACGATCAAATCTGGATAACTATTGCTCTCTCTTTCATTGAGAAGCGACAAGTTTTTTGAGAAGCCATAGCTTCCTATCACGAGATCCACATTCGGCACATTGGCTATGATCTCCTCAAACAGCTTTTGGTCTCCACTTCCGACAGCAAATATGATGGTATGACCTGTCATCTTTAAATGATCGCTCTCATCTTGTAAACACTTAATCGGATCCCCAATAGTTATTTGGGGAAAGGCAGAGCTGTTAACTAAACTCGTGTTCGGGGGTTTCGCAAAACCAATGACTCCGATCTTATGGCGACTATTCTGACCGACTGATGCCGAGCGCCTAACACTTGAGTAGAAATTAGGGATAACATTGTTAGTGGCCTGGATGTTACACGAAACCATTCGCGAGGTAAGTGAGGCTACGTTTAGGAATTGGCTTATATTGCCGAACCCTTCTCTTGGGTCGGACCTCAATTCCAAATCACTTAATCCCAAAGCGATTACATCGAACTGTAACTCTCCAAAGAAGTCGTTCACAACCTTTGGTCCGAATTGTTTGTACCAAAAACCACCCAAATTATTGCCGGCGCTCACGAATACTACTAATTCTTTTGATCGCAATTCACGGATCTGTGAATTCAAAAGTAACATCAGTTTTGGTTCACTTCTGTCGACAAAAGACTTGAAATTCAACTTCAACTCAGCAAATCTCAGACAATTGGAAGGGGAGGTTCGCCATAAAACTAACCAACAAAAGATTTGAGGCCCACAACGAATATAAATAATTAAAGTATTGTTTTACATATAATTGTTGGCAAACTATTAAATATTTAGAGTTAAGCCAAACGCTTCTAATTGTTTACTTAATACAAAACCCTTTTGGAAATTAACTTAAGTCTATTTGACGTAAGAAAATACTATTTGTTTGCTAATTGTCTTTAATCACATACTTATCTCATTCATAAAGAATTGAAATCATGTTTTAGTAATAAACTGAATAAAGGATAGAATCGATAGCTTTTAGAAAATGAAATCAATGCTATAATTAAGTAAACGATCCTTAGTTAGGATTAACGACAAATGTTTTCTCGATTTACGTCTACATAAAAATCGATTTACTCTTTCCTCTCACTTAATACTCAACAAAAAATTTGCAGCAAATATTTTTTTCATCCTAATAGAGCTAGAATACATATGGTTTTTTTTGCTTCCATTGCTTCTAAGTTTGATAATTGTATTTATTTTTAAATATTTGTTTTGAATTAAGACATTTGTCGACATTCTGTGAACAAGGAAGCGATCAATTGGACTGAATTCAATTTTTTTTCACTCTCTTTCAGTAAAACATATGTTTTTAGTGATAAACAAATTAATTTATATGAAATATATTGACTTTTATTATAAGGTTTGACTTTTGATTACTTATTTCACAGTCGACTAAAGCCCTAAAAGTGATGTTAAATAAACATAAAATCATCTTTTGATGGATGTATACAAAGAATTTATTCTGTTCTCAACCAAAATAACTGATTCTAATTAAACATCACTTAAATTAAAGCCATAAATATTTGGCTCTTTTGAGCAAAATTCGTAAAACAAATAAAAATCGGGAAAAAGTAAATGAGAATTAAGTGTCAGACCTTCGCCACTATTTTGGGCGCTCCTCCAATGCAGTGCTTGAGATCATCGTTGAGATCACACAAACTATTGTCGGGTTTAACGCCGGAGAAGGCAGAGTACAGATCGTTTGCGTGAATTATTGTCACCTTATAATCACCGCTATTGGCATCAATTGATGACAATTGCGATAAACACAACAAACTTAAGAAATAGCACAGAATTTGACTCATTGTAGAACTTTGAGAGAACGGAATAACTCATATCAACTCATTTTATCAAAAGAAGTATAAAATAATTTTTAGAATTTTCAGAGTTTTGTTGAAACCGATTACAAGTTATGAGTATTGGCACTGAAACTAATGTTCTGATAGAAGCGATCGGAACATTCAAATTAGTGACAGCACAGGCCAGAGCTTAGGCCACTATAGCTCAGCACACTATAGCACAGGCAAAAAATGGCAAACGAAGGTCACATTCAGTGTGTGTCTGATCATTACGAATGTCTTTCTCGTAATGTGCGCTCACTTGCCATCAGAGTTATGCACTGTTCTGTTCGGTCTGTTCCAAGCGTTAGCCCATATTTGTTGTTGTGATGTATGTGAGCATCGAGTCTAAGCACTATTTTTGCCGCTCCCCTGCCCTCCCCTACACCTAAACAGATCTTTTGGCTGCTATACACCCAATAGAGTCTGTCATTACAAACTGGGCTCCGGAACTCCCGATTCATTTAATGTGTATCTCTTGAATGGCATCAAAATAATTGTTTGAAACTCTGATCGAGATATCCCTCAAACTGAAGCTCATAGACTCTGATAGACTAATAGCAAATGGAAGCTCTAAAAGCCAATAAATGACATTTTTCCGAACACATTATTGCAAGATATAAATCTTCCAAAAAATATCTCAACTCCGAGTTCATGAAAAGGAAAAAAAACTATAAATTGAAAATTTTGGGCCAAAATAACCATTAAATACATCGACTCAATTGGAAACCATTATAGAGTAGACCTAAGAGTAGACGACTTTAATTATGTAAAACATTTATTGAAACGATTTATACAATCGTATGGATTACTATTGAGACCTCACACACAATGATAGACTCATACTCTCGAATACCTTGTTATTTGAATTTAAGACCACTATTATTATTGCCATCGATTTGCATGTCTTCACTCTATTAGCATATAATGGAAACAACAAGCAATTGAGCTAGTCCCTTTCTATTTGCATTCTAAGTCTTCTTTAATAATAATAACAGTAATTATTTTTTGAGAATTTGCTAATAAACTACTCCAGTTATTTCGGATTCTATGGAGAAGAGGGACCGACGGAGGGTTTTGTCAAATATTTAAAGAGAATGAATAGAAGAGTTGGGCGGAAATGCATTCTTATGCTGAGTGGAGTTCCAAAGCTATTCTAATGAGTTAGTATTCATATGAGTTGGAGTGGGTTTCACTCCCTTTAACGCACAATTAAGGCCTTTTCAATGATTAATCCGGACTATTGTTAAGCCGTATCCTTTTGTTTAGAAAATTAATTTTTTATATTTAACGGAATAAATTAGTTTTGCTCTTATCTGGAACTTTGAACTAATTTAACTAATTTATTAGCGTAGAGAGAGAGAGAGAGAGAGAGAGAGAGAGAGAGAGAGAGAGAGAGAGAGAGAGAGAGAGATAGAGAGAGAGAGAGAGAGAGATTGGAGTGACTTTTCTTACTCGATTGAATCGGGTGTTTCCGAATCATTAATTCTTTTTTAGTCTTTCTTCACATAAAATATGGAAAAGTGTAATAAGTTTTCATATTATTTATTCCGTTTATCATTTCATATATGAAACGGAAAGCAAAGGAATTAAGTTTTGACAAATGATTAATGAGTTTTGAGGACAGAATCGGAGACTTTTATTTAATTTGTTTTATAAAGAATTGTTTATTTGTCTCACTTCAGACTGATTTCACTTCAGACAAATGGTTGTCTAAAAGAGATAAAAATCGAAATCACAAACTATTCAATAATAACCAAAACTGAACAGAATTTTTGAAAATAAAGTTTAATCCAAAATATATCGAAAGAAAAGCCCATTAACTATCTAAAACTAATTCATTCACTCGTTTTATAGATAAATATTCAGATTTTGTGCGTATTTCTGGATTTGTGATGCAATTTAAGTGCAAATTCAGTTCATAAATAGTTAAGGAAGTAATTGATTTAAATATGATCAAGGATATCATAAAATTTTCTTATTTGAAATTCCGAAAGAATTTTATTACATAACTCCTTTTGCGTAAATTAATAGCAAATTTGATTCGGTTTTTGTGTTTGAGTCGACGCTATCTTCAAATTAATTGGTTTGTCCTCAAAAGGGATGCCTTTTCTTTAATTAAATATTAAGTGAAAATGATTTCCAAAAGATTTAATCAAATATTTTCATATTTTAATTATAATAAATCTTTTGATACAAAGAAAAAATATTTTAATTAAAATCTATCGTAAGAATAATTAACGTTATGTTAAGTGGCCCTGCTTATATTAGTGCTTATATTATTTATAAATGAATCAAGAATTTTAGTTCGTCACATATGTCTGACATTTTTCCAACAGGGTTAGCCAACATGTAACTGATATTTTATGACTGTTCCAAAAAGTTTTCAAAGTGTGTCTGATTTATAGTAAAGTTAACTAGGTCTAACTTCTATTCAAGGCCTAGTACGAGAAGTATCAGATTCCCACAAATGGGTGATTTGTAGCAAGGATATATGGCTTGGTTATCCCCGATTTTAATGAACACATTATTGAGTTAAAAATTAGTTAACTGTCGGTTTGGGAGCGACTGTTGGGTTCATATATTAAGTTCAATCAATTGTTGCATTCATTTTGAATCCAAGAATCCATGAAAAGTCCCAAAAAAGTGAGTGAATAGGGAATCAAATATCACATAATTGTTTACAATGCGATACAATCATCGGTCGCTTTTATGTCTGTCCTGTTTGTAGGGCTACTTATGTTGAAATTCATATGAGTTTTTGAGCTCCCCTTCAACGCGGAAAAGACTTGAGGGGAGGGCTTGAATCGGGAGCTTAAGAACCGCATGTGTGAGACCCTTATGTTTGGTTTTCACAAACTTATCCGAATAGTTTTTGAACTGCTGTCAAGTGAATAATCAGTGAGACGTCGGACTGAGAGTGAAAGCGATTGACTGATTCGACAATTGCTGCCAAAACTTTACACAAACCGAATACCAAAAGAAATTCTATTATCAGAAAAGAAGAGCAAAAACTTCTAAAAAACATTTCATAATAAAAGCGAAATCGAGAGCTCTTAGGATTCAAAAAGGCTTTTATCTGTCAAAAGGATATCCTCTTTACTCGCATTACTTTTTTCAAGAAAATTAGACCCAAAATATGGACCAGACTTGGTGTGTGTGCGCAGACCTGTTAGACATAATGGTAGGCCTTATCTGTCTTTTCACTGGAGACTCCAGTTTAGACCCAACTCTAAAAAGACTTGAAAATTAAGTTTTATGTCTGGACTGACAAAAGCTTTTTTATGACACAAAGCTCTCACAATATTAGAAGATTGGGATCTAAAGACTGTCCAAATGAATGCCCAAAACGAGAAAACAAGCGGTTTATGTCTGAAGATAATCCCTGTTCTCAATGGCACTCAAAAGATAGCCATTTAATGCCAGCACAACATTGAATATAATTTTCATAATTTTATGAATTCAATGGAAGTGACGGAAATAAGTGAGAATTTCACACAACAGTCCTGTTCTCTATGGGAATACCATTCAATAGATTACTTCTCACCGTTGGATCAGTTGAGGGGTCTTCTCATATAAATATTTGATAATAACCTCCAAACAGAATAATAAATTCAAAATTAGTCTCACCGATGATCGATGAGACCTTACAATGGATAAAAATAGATGACCTGGTAATAGATCAAAAGAGCAAGCTCAATTCAGCTAAAAATTAGGGTTTATTCAATGAATGTGAGGGAAATGTAATCTTAACAAAAAAAAAGTATTTGAATACGAAATTAAAAGTTTGATCCAAACATTGGATTCATATTTAAGATAAACCAAAAATAGGAATACATTTGAAAACATTTTAGTATTTTATCAAAAAATAGATAATTATTCGCAAATATGAGAAAAAACAAAACAATAGTTAAAAACATTTCATTTGTGATTCAATTTTGGTTACGATTCCTCTTCAGTCGACTCGTCCTCAGAGTCAGAGTTGTAAATGTATTCTCTGATTGAGCGCTCGATTCCCACAATGTCTTCAATTAGGTCTTGAGATGGAACTCCTCGACGCACTTCTTCGGTCGGATCCAAAACAGACTGTACTCTGATTGTAAACTGAATAACTATGTGTTCCTCTGTTTGGGTTAAGAATGTGTTGTCGGCCACGAATTGTCTGCATATCGGACACGAAGACTTCTTCTCCAGCCATTGGGTAATACATTCGTAATGGAAATAATGGCCACAATTTATTTTAAGCACCAATTCTTCGTTTTTAAACGCTTCCAAACAAATAAGACAATCGTTTTCTAATTGTTTCATATCTTTGACGTTGAAGTTGAAGGTCTCAAATGATTTGCTTTCAATTGGTTCGGTTCTCTCATTTGTCTCAACCACTGAGGAATCGCTCGAATCGGAAGACATTTTCAATCGATTGTCTATTAAAAGGACTCAAGTGTTTTGAATTTCAAATACATTCTATTGTTTATAAATTAATTACTTTTTATTACTGTTTTCAATAAATTGATTAAATGAGAGAATAGAGATCCCGACTAAACATCCAAAAAGAAAACCCAATTAACCTATTCTTCACTTCAGTTGAAGTTTCGTTTGACTCATGAGTTGAGCAGATAAGTGAAAAATGGTATAAATATTGTATTCATTAAAATGAGTGATACTTTGTACTAATTAGTTATGGTCACTTGGTCTTGCTCAATTTAAATGAGGCAAACTTTTTGAGCCCAGATCTAGGCTATAGTAACTGGAATTCCAACTAACAACTCATTTTTTACTCTCTGTCACCATGCTCATGCTTTTCACCTAGTGAATCAGTTTTAACATAAAACATTGGCTATTTGCCTATCCCAGAAACTTATTGACCTTGTTTAAATTAAAAAGTTTACGATTTTATTTCTGTGAATTTTGTGATTAAAAAATTATTAGACCCTGATTGTTTTTTTTTTTTTTTGTGAAACTGGGTGAATAAATAAAAGGAACGCGAATTAAAAATATAATAGAAAACATGTGAGAATTGACAAGATGAGTTATCTTGCATAAGTTATGCCTCGTTTATAATTACTGTAGAAATGACTAAATAATGATTCATTAAGTTCTCAATTGAGAGAAATGTGACTAAAATTCATTTTAAAAGTTTCTGTGAAAACAGAATAAAGATTTGAAAGCTATTTAAAAGTTTGTCCTTCAACTTAAACTGTTATCCGGACACTTTTTATTTTTGCTGACAGAGTGAGTAACATGAAGTTTGTGTGGCATTCCTTAAAGTGTTGCTCACACCTGATCTTTGATCAGACTCTTGAAAACATAAATAGTAAACAAAAGTTTTATTTATTTTATTATTTATTTATCAGAAGTTTTGGTTCTGATTTGTTTTGTGTCAAACTTCACACTAGAAATGAGTGG
>JAQGBD010001673.1:0-14109 GCA_034698165.1 Punctoribates punctum | reverse complement strand
CGTTGAGCAGTAGTGGGATCGCGCCCGTGAATAGACATTAGATCGCAGCCCAACCGACTTCTTCGGACCCGTTTTTTTCATTACCTTTTGTTTTCCTTTTTTAATTCAATTCAATTTAATCACTGATTTAGACTTAAATTCTTATAAAAAGCTTTAAATTAGTTATAAAAACAGTGTTTTAATGAAAGCCTTTGACTTTAGTAAACAATTTTGAAAGACATGAAGTGTTTGAAGCATTGATTTTCACATTTTTTTGTATTCAGTGTTTTCTTTCAATCATATGTTTTGTTAATTTTTTGTCAATTAATTCAATCTATTATTTGAAATAAGAAACCCTTTAATTAATACCTCTTTTGTCAGTTTATTTGAATACAAAATATAATTGAATCCAAAAGTTATACTGAATTTAATGATTGTCTTCAAACCGGATAATTGTAAACATGTCTAACATTACGCTTAAAGAAGTTCTTTACGAGAATCTGTTGGCAATTCTCTCTTCAGACAAAGACATCAGAAGTAATGCCGAACAACAATACAAACTATTGGAGACCAATGAAGGTATGGCTCACTTCGGCCCTCAATTTGTCTCTTTTGGCAAACGACTGATCAATAAATTGGTTTTTGTTTTAAACAGAATTCGGTCTTCACTTGATTGAGATATCACTGAATGAATCAATCAGTTTATCGATAAGACAGTTGTCAGCAGTTCTGCTGAAGCAGTACATTGAGTCCCATTGGACGACAAACACTGATAAACACATTCCGCCGGTGGTCTCACCCGCTGTCAAGTCTACGATTAGAGACCTATTAATTAAATGTCTTAATTCAAACCTCAGCTCTACATCTGATGACAAGAAGTTGAAGTCATCGTTGGCTTACGCGGTCTCAACGATAGCGCACTACGACTGGCCAGAAGAGTGGCCACAATTGGGACCGATTCTCATTGAGTACTTGTCTTCTGGTAATGGAATCGCAATTTATAGCGCAATGAAAGTGTTTGTTGAGTTGAGTCATGAAGTGACCGACAATCAGATCCCAAGCATCGCTCCCCTATTGCTCCCGAAGATGTATCAGATCTTTATCTCTTCGCCAGAATTTTCTCTTCGAACGAGAGGTCGTGCCGTTCAAGTCTTCACAACCATTGCTGAAACAATCGCTCAAATGAATGATTACCAGAAGAATGCAATTAACATATATTTGGAGCCAATTCTGGCGCAGTTTACCGAAGCACTGGTCAAAGCACTAGTTCTGCCCGATTCCAGTCCTGATGTGGATCTTGGAATCAAAAAAGATATAATCAATACTTTGACAATACTGTTGAGGAACTGTCGAAAGCAGATGCAGAAGTGGTTACCCGACATATTGGCGCCCGTCTGGCAGAGTCTGACCACTGCGGCCAACATTTACGTCAAGACTATTGTAAATGTCAACGAATATGAATACGACGGCGAACACGAAAACTATGCCGAAGTTGTCGACTCTGACGGAGAGGTTCTGGGGTTCGAGTCATTGATATTTGCAATCATTGATTTCGTTAGTGTTGTCATCGAAACACCGAAATTCCGAAAACTGGTCCAACCGGTGATGAGTGAACTCTTATACTATGTTATGATTTATATGCAAATAACTGACGAACAGTCGAGCGCTTGGATTGAGAATCCGGATCAGTTCGTTGAAGAGGAAGAGGAAGACTCCTATTGTTATTCGATTCGGATTTCAGCCTTAGATTTGATTCTATCGATAGCTCAAGAGTTTGACCAAAAATCAGTGAAAAGTCAAAACGAATTCAAAACATGTTTTCTGAACGCAATTAATAAACACTATTTAGAGTCGCGAACACATCAGACGCCCAACTCTTGGAAAATACAGGAGTCATGTCTTCTAGCGCTGGGATCAGTGGCCCCCTCCATCATAGAAACAATTCAAAGCAATTCTCATTTGTCTCAAGAATCCAAAGCCATATTAGATGGTGTCCTTCAAAACCCAATAGACATCTCTCCGTTTCTGACGGGACGTACCCTTTGGACAGCTTCTCGTTTCGCGGAAATAATGAGCGGACAGTCTTTGGATTCATTCCTTCAGATGACTACAAATGGGTTAATGGCTGAGTCTCCGGTGATCCGAATAGCAGCCGCCAGAGCAACCTTTGTCTTCTGTGATTACATGAAGTCTTCGAACAAAACAGTTCTCATTAAACCATATTTGGGGCCAATGTTTGAGGGATTGTTGTCAATCGGCACCCGATATAGCACTGAAGTGTTGTCATTGATTTTGGAAACCGTTTGTATCCTAATATCAATCGATAAGGACTTCACGGCAAGCATTGAGAGCAAAGTGGCTCCGCTGGCAATCGCCACTTTCCTCAAGTTCTCCTCAGACCCTCACCTCATAGCCTGTGCTCAGGACGTGTTCGCAGAGCTATGCAAAAACGAGAAATGTGTTTCACCTTTAGAGCACCGCCTCATTCCGACTCTGGTCTCAATTTTAGAGCCCTCACAGCGAACAGAAACCGTGAATGCCTTACAACCGACTTCTTTGGAAATCCTGTCGACAATAGTTCGGAACTCGCCCGTTCCCCTCTCGGATGCACTCATTCAAAGAGCTTTCCCGGCGACTGTCTCATGTATTTTGAGCTCTTCCACTGACAACTCAACCCTTCAGAATGGCGGCGAATGTGTCCGTTCTTTTGTTGTTAAATCAGTGGAACAGATACTTGCGCTCAAAATCGAGTCTTCGAATCAAAACGGAATGTCTCTCGTCTTACAAGTATTTTATTCAATCATTTTAATTGTCGTTCAATTACTTAACATTAATTCTGTGCTCAGGTTTGCGATCATTTGTTAAATCCACGATTGGATGAGTCGTGTTCTGCATTTGTGGGACGTCTGATCACAGTTGTGATCACTCGCGCCAATCAATTCATTAGTCGTGAAGATACTCATCGGTTGTTGAGATCAGTTGTGGTCAAACTGAGCAGTTGTGAGACCCTTTCGGTCGTCGAAAGTCTTATTTTGATATTCGCTCACTTAATATACTACGAATTGCCGCCAATTCTTGATTTCTTGTCATCACTTCCGGCCCCAAATGGAAAGCAATCGGCGCTGGATTTTGTTCTAATAAATTGGTTGAATAGACAGCACCTGTTCTTCGGCTCGTATGAGAATAAAGTGTCAATAATGGCGTTGTGTAAGCTATTGGAGCACTCGATTCTACACCAGTCAGAAGACTCTAACCCTAACCTCAATCGCATAACAGTTCCGGGAGATGTGATAATTTCAGACTCGACTTCTCCCGGTATAAAGACTCGTTCGAAGACAGCGGCACAACCCGTCCAGTGGTCATACGTTCCCTGTTCTGTGAAAATACTGAAATTACTGTTGGCTCAGATCAAAAATTTTGAAGAAGAGAGAGATATTCAAACAGAAGACAGCGATGACGACGACGACGACGAAGACACCAATCAAAAGGATGGCATTACTATTGACAAAATTGACTCAACCGGTGTCGGCATCATTGATGAGGTCTGGGCTGACGGCGAGGGAGACATCAGTGAAGACGATGTTCTCAATGAAGAGATCGGAAAACTTGATTTAGAAGAATATCTGAGAAATGTTTTGCGAGAATTCAAAGGCTTTCCGTTTCTCAATGATTTTGCGGCGCATTTGACGGACAACGAAAAGATAATTCTCAACAAAATCTAATCCAATGTTTCCGTCTTTTGATCCAAAGATTAGATTTTAATAATTGTTTTTATTTATTGTCATAAAATCGGTTTTCAATCAATTTATGTGATTTATTGAAAAAATTAGTTTTTTAATTGACTGAAGTCTGAGAACAGTTTCCAAATAAATGTCTTTTAATTAAATCATTTAAACTAATGTCTAATCAATGAACGAATGGTCACTTACGACACACTTCCAGGAGATAATCGCACAGAATTGTGAGAAACAGATGACAGGACACTAATTGGGAATAAGAATTGGATTGTGTTTTATTGATTGATTGATTGATCTTGGTTTGTTTTGTTCCGTGTCTTACTGAATGTTTGTGATTGTGTTTGCGTGAGTTGTTTCAGAGCATATGAGTGCAGATAATTGAAACCCAGAGTTAACTCCTGTCTAAACATTTTGCCCCACTTTTTGATCATTTGGTCAAACGATTCGAAAATGTTTTCAAGAGTCGGACTCTTATTACTTATGTCTTCCAATAATATGATAAATGACTGGAAAACTGTTTCATTGATTAGAACTAATTCGTGATAATCGAGTTCTCTCAACGTATTCACAGAACAATTGATTTGTGTTAAGTCCAAAGCCTGGAACAGAAGCCAATTAATGTTTGGAATCAATTGAAGGTTTAGTTGAGATAATACTTTAGTCATATTAATCAATTGGAACTGAGATTTGACTCTATATTTCCATTTGAATGATTGCTCTAATTTCAAGTGACGGACAGATTCGTTGCCGTAGTTTTCCAGAGCCTTCTTAAGCCACAGAGGATTAAGAGTTGCGATCGCATATAAATGTCGCAACTGATCCAAACTCGAGTCTAATCTCAGATATATGTCTTCGAGCGTCGAATACAAGTTCAGGTCCAGAGATTTGAGAGCATCAAGATCAATTTGGATGTGATTCGGCAGTTGTTGCCAAAAGTGAATTATATAGTGTCTCATCTGAATATCCATTCAATAAGACTCAGAACATCACAATTGTTAGCTTTAATTGGAAATACCTGCGAGTAATTGAAAGCAAGGGCTGCATCGACCAGACATTGGCAGTGGATTTTATAGATGTTTATAAACACTAGTTTATTGTCCTGTCGTTAAAATTATAATCAGTGAAACAATAATTAAGTCTAACAGCTTTTGAGACAATTATTTAGGTTTACCTGAAGTGGTGTTAATTGAGGCGATTCTGTGAACGAAAGCATTGAGTGAATGATTGAGTGATAATCGTTTGGATTTAAAAGTCTGGCATTTCGTGAAAATCTGGTCAACGGTTTGTCGTAATCACAGTCAGAATTAGTCCTCATCTCAAAGTTGTCTTTCAATGCAATTCCATAATACTATAGAAATGTTTGATTGAGTTAAAGGAAATGGTTTTGTGTTGAGCTTACGTGATATTTACTCTGTCCTCGAGCACCCAAACGCTTCGATGTAACAAAAGGGAACTGAATTCTAATCAACTTTTAAAGAAAAGAGTTGGGAAGTGGTTAAGGAAGGGATAGATTACTTACTTTCCCGAAAGTTGCTTTACATACGGGTCTGTAATTATTCTGCTGACAAAATGTTCCATACATTGAATACATAGAGCACCGGGATATCGATACACTGGGACGACCATAGAAATACATTTTAAGCCACTGAAGAGTAGCCGCGGTCTGTTCATTGGCTGAGTTGGGAACCGACAGATTCTCCATTCAATTCAATGGATAAATGAGTGAAATTCAAGTTTTGTATGGAAGGAATGTTGAATGAGTGAAAACATTCGTTTGAGAGACAGATCTTGAATCACATCCAAAGAAAAGTTTGGCGTATTTTCGATTCATATTAATTTTTGGGATAAATTGCGATAACTTTTATCTATTGAATAAATATAAAGAATAACTAATCGGAGATCTGACACCTGTAAGCCCCTAATCATTACCTAATCCTTATGACAAAAGATTATAGTTTTAGACAAATAACTGTGAATTAGATGTCTTTCATAGTTAGCAATAGTGAGCAAGGTCTATTATTCTTTGCTAATTAACTTTGTAACCATCTATTCTATTAATGAATTCCAAGATATTATCACAAAATTAATTGTTTGAAAACAAGTTAAAGAACAAAACTATTGCAGAAATGGGATGTCATAAACAACTCTGAAAATTGAAAGACTGGTATTCACTACAGTTCAACACTAATTGCAAGAATAAATGCGATAAGACTTTCAAAATGTTTTCATTTGTGATATAAGTCATCAAATAATACAAACAAATGTTTGCTTATATTTAACTCTTATTCAGGAATATGTGTATAGAAAACACCTTCACTTAAATATAAGTCAAAAATTATCGAAATGTAAACTCTTCCGATCCAATACTCTGAGTGGGGCTCAGGTTTGTAGACTAGCCAACAAACTAACTAACTAACTGACCTTACTCATTCATCTCATTTCTATAATTAAATTGATTACAATTATCACAATTCGATTGATTATTGAAAGTGAAACCAAAGGGTTAAACAAAATGTTCTCAGAATCAATCGCAGATATAAACCAACGAAAATGATTTGAAACTAGAATCTATTGAATTAAAGATTGAAATAAGAAAACCTACCTTTTATTCAATTAACAAATTCAGTGGAAAAGATAAAAATGGAAGACATTTGAAATTGTGTTCAAAACCATGTCTTTTATCATTTTTGTAAATCACAGTCAAATTCAAAGCACAAAAATATAAACCTTTGAGTTTTCATTCAATTAGAGGACAGACACAGAATTACTGTCAAACAAAACATTTTAAATGAGAGAAACTTCGACTTAAACAAAATACTTGTCGTTCTGGTCGTCATTTTAACGATAATTAAAATAAAAGATTATATAATAATAAATATTATAAACGTTATAATAATATATACTTTTAAACCGATTGAATGGAAAATTAATTTTTAGACAAAAATACCGAAAAAGAGACAAATATTAGACCAAAAAAAGAAAATTAGTTAAAATTTCATCGAATATAATATTGGAATTGATATAAAAATTCAAATTAAAGGCAAAACAAAATAATAATATTTATAATAATTTCTAAAAATATATTTGAATAAAAGATAGACTGAAAAACGAAACTCTAATTAGACGACAAAAATGAGTCGATTAATAATAATATTAATTAATAGCAATAATAATATTAATTGAAACAAATAAAGGGATTTTAAAATCAATTTGTGTCCGGATTTAGTCCAACACCAGAACGACAATAGTTTGGGAAAACAAATGAAACAATTATGTGATGCTTACAAATGACTAAATAATAATAATAATAATAATTAAAATATTCGGCGAATCAAAAAAAGCAAAGAAAACAAAAAAGAGAACAAAAATTTGAACAAAATTTAGTCAATATTTATATAATATGTATATATAAATGAAAATCAATTATAAGTCGACATCAGTTTAGGTTTTAGGCCAACTGTCGTCGAGATTGGAGGCGAACTGGTCGTCATACCACTGGCCTCCCGCACCCAAAGCACCACTACTTTCATTTGATTGTTGATTGCGATTAAGTTTAGAGTCGTTTTCTCCACTTTTAGACTTTAATTTACGTTTTGCAGCTCTTCTTTGAGCCGTTTGTCTGCGTTTGTTTCCTCCACTTTTTGCTCCCATTGTTTGGTTGCCATAGACTGCGCCTCCCGTAGGATGCGATGGCCGGCCCGCCAGGTATGGACCCATTACCGTATTGACCCCAACTCGACCCCTGCTGTTGTGATGGCGCGAACCCGAACTGCGCACCCGTTCTCGTGGACCCAAACCACCAGCTATTGGGGTCATACCAGTTGTACCACGAGTTCCAGCCCTGAGTTGGCCCTAAAATGAAAATATTTCCAAATTTTGAACACATTTTGATTGAAAGGGTTTTTCGCCAAATTCTCAACAAATAATATATGGTTTGAGTCATTGATTCAAATATTAAATCAAATTTTGTTTTAATAATTAAAGTAATGAAAACATAAAACACTGGACTCAACAGTAAATCAAAAGAATTTAAATTTTCGCCAAAAAGTCATAAAATATATGGAAATACAGCAAAACTCCCGAAAAACGCGTAAATGAAATAATATTTTGAGAGGAAATAAATTAAACAAAAAATAATAATTAAATACAAACCAAATTAAGAGCAAATAATAACCAATATTTGAATAATTAGAGAAAATGTACAGAAATTGTCATTTGTTTTGTTTTATTGTAAACGAGAAACAATTGTATATATATTTATATATCAATTAACATAAGTCTTATTCGATAAATGGTTTAATAAAATTCAAATCAAATCATTCGGAGATTCAAAACGTTTCTGTTTTTCAATGTTTTTTTGAATGTCTATTCATTTTTTGGTGAAAACCTACCAAAGAGTTACGCGAAGCCCTGGTCTTTGAGTGTGGCTGAAATGGTGTGGATGGCATCGGCGCCGGTGTGTGAGCGGACAGCATACTGTGGTGATAATAGCCGTCACCACTAAAATGTGGCGAATACTCATAATGAGGTGGTGGCGGATAATCATCATAACCAAAATAACCACATTCGTAGTCTACCGGAGCCCAGACAGGAGTAGTCAGGAGACAGTCAGGTGTGAGTCACCCAATAAAGAGAATACTTTCGTTTAGATTTTAACACACTTTCAATGATTGCTATTTTCAATCACTATTTCAATGCCTTTCGGTCTTAAATCAAAAGCTATTCCAATAAATATCGGAACAAATGTTTTAAACTAATTTTGTCTCAAAATTTGTACCGATTTTAGTCTCAAATCAATTAATGGTAAGAACAGAACCACACTATCAGACCTCAGACCTCAGACCTCAGGACTGAACGCAAAATTGGGTCAAAAAGCGTTAAAAGTATAGCAAAACATATACCGAAATAAAACAAAACAAAACACTTCTTAGAGATAAAGCAAAACAAGAACACAACTGACCATAATTTCGTCCTCCGAGTTGTCTGTGATGATAGGCGGACGGCGACGCCAGTGATGTCATCTGCGCCCCACCAGACCGACCCCTAGCGTTACGGGCCTGAGGAATGAGCGGCGGAGGCGGTGGTGGCGGCTGTAATGGCAGTGGTGGCGGTCCCCGCGGAACTCCGACCATCCTATTAGACAATTAAACATTTAGTACTATAGCAGTAAAGGGAGGAGAGGTGTAGTACATGGCTCTCTGTTGCATCATAAGCATCACTCGTCTCTCTCTATTCCTGAGCACTTCCTCCTTCTTTTTGCGATCAGAAGGAGGCTTTGCGAGCGAGACCTCTATGTGAGCGCCGCCGACGTCCCGACCGTTCAGATTATTCATTGCTTTTAGGGCCAGATTTCGGTCCTCGAAGTGAACGAACGCATAATCTTTGATTTTCTTCACTCTTTCGATGGAACCGAACTCTTCGAACAGCTGTTTGAGCTGTTCTTCGGTCACTTCACTCGTGAGGTTTCGGACATAAAGCACTTTGACTTTGGACATGGTTTCCTCATCAGGTTCTTCCTGAGGGTCGGCCCAATCGACCAGAATATCACATCCCCAGACTTTGGTTCGGGCGGTACTCAGTTTGCGTTTCGCGAGAGACGCCGCTTTGTGCGACTCATACTCCAGGAAACAAAAACCTCTATTCCTCTTACGGTCGTCGGGAGAACTGTAAACTATCACTTCCGAAAGGCCTCCTGAAACACAACACAGTTAACAGAGAGCTAAAGGGGGGACAGACAAGAGTGCAATACCAGCGAGTTTTGTGAATTCTTGGAAAATCTCTTCTTTACTTTTACTTTTTGGTATATTTCCGACGAAGAGCCTGAGGTTTGGCACCGAAACGTTTACTTTCAAGGCTTTCGTTTTCCGTATTTCGTATCCGTCGTACTAAAAGTCAATTCAAATCAATTAATTTCCATCAAAAGGGAACACCTCTTAACACAATTGTCTCACTTGTTGGACAGCACTTTGTGCGTCGTCTTTATTACAATATGTGACGAAAGCGTATCCGCGGGACAACCCGTTCATCGGATCCATCATTAATCTCAAGTCCCATATTTTGCCCGCTTTTTCAAACAGTGGTATTAACTCGTCTTCATATATCTCTTTCGGTATTTTTCCCACAAATATTTCACAACCCGGAGGCGGCGGAGGGTCTGTCCAGTCAGGAGGCGGTCCGCCATATTTGCGCTGACCAGTGGTCACGTCTAATGTATAACCTATTCATACATTCAATTAATTTGAGGTTATTTTTAACGCAAAACAAAAATAATTTGAAGAAAACCCAAAATAGGAGGGAAAGGAATACCTGTGCGCTCGAGAATGGCTTTGATCTTCTCTTCGTCGGGTCCGGACTGTGTTTGTGATGTTGGTTGTGATGTCTGTGACTGTGAATTAGAAGAACTGGAGGACGCGTTGGCGGTGTTGGCCGTTGAGCCGCCATTTTTGTCATTGTTTGCAGTGGTGTTGTGTTGTTGGCAACTGTTGGCCACCGTTTGTGACCGATCGCAGTCGCCGTCCATTTTTCGCTAAAAACACTATCAAAACGTTTTTTCTCACAAATGGCCGAACGATTAGCCCTTTCTTTACGCACACATTGACTGAAGAGCGCAGTCGTCAGAGCCCTCCATATCTACACTAAAAACAGCTTAACTTCACTCTTAGTGCGAACCACTGAATGCCATTTGAATGCCTTCCGTAAGCATTGAAAATAACTATAAATCAGTTAAACTGATTATGAATTGAAAGCGTTTTAAAAGTTGTGACGATTTTCCTAAAGTTAATGACGTTCTGAGTATTGATTGCTTTGAACTGAAATTATTGTAAACACAAAACACGTCTTATTTGTTCACAAAAAGACAAATTCACACAATTTTGAGCCAATTTTCACACTTTAAGGACATTTGAGATCATATCTTAAATATCTCTTTGGATTAAACACTGTTTAGTCCTATAAATTATAATAACAAATGTGCTCTCAATTTGTTTATCAAACAAAACAGAGTTTGCATTGCATTTCATTTAAACCAATTCTTAAGCCAGAAATAAAACACGAGATTAGCTTGCACATTTAGTAATTCTGTTAAGTGATTTAGTGATTCTAAAAATTCTACTTGATTCTTTTGATCATCACTTCTGCCATTGAATTAACATCTCTTTTAATTGTGAGGTTTTACTGAAACAGGCCTTTCATTAATAGCTAATAATCATTCTGTTCTGAAAGTAAGATAAAATAAATTGTTCATGGTCATATTTTGATAACAATCAATTGATTTAATTAAAAACAGCGATTAAATTAAAAACAAACAATATTTGTGATCATTTGAGACTAGTTTTAATCAGAAGAGAGGCCGGGATTGAAGTAAACTTTTTTAACCTTTCCTTTGGTCTGTGTTTCGATGGCCTGTTTGGCAGAATTGCCGTAAATGTTAGTCAATCGGTTCTGTAGTTTTTCGCCGACTTTAATAGTAATCAAGTCGTGTAAGTGTTCCCTCTGAGCGAATTCGGCCAAACAATGGGCCAATTCGTAGCCAAACCAGGAACCGGTCGTTGGGTTTCGTATCGAAGCGTAACCTGTATTCCAAATAATGGTTTTGTTAAAAAAATGTCAGCTCTTCTCAAACTGAAGTATTACCACTTATTGTAGAGTAATAGACAAATATGTCGCTCCAAGTGGGCAGACTGTCCGACTGTGCAACTGATTTACCCAAAGATCTAGTGGTTGAAAAGAAGAATGACTTTGTTCCAGGGTCTATTTTGCCTAATTTTCAGATAAATATAGATATAGTTTAGTTAATGACAGCAATGGTTGTCACCAAAAGGACTCACTTCCTCTGCAGGCGCTCAAGAAAAACATTTTCGGTTTATTCCTCAGTAGCGGACAGTTTTGGTTATTGAAGTAATCGAGAATTGTGTCCACACTTACAATACCGCCGTCTGTGCCATAAATACCTTCATTAGATCCGTGGGAGAGTATAATGACCGCCAGTGCGTTGTGATCTACCAGTTCTTGATTCTGAGAAAAACCAAATAATATTGTCTTCATTTGATCACAAGTTTTGTTTGCATAACGAAAGACAGTGAAGAATAATTGGTTGAAGACATCACTGAGTCTGTCGGCGTCAGCTCTGGAGCCTTTCCTATAAGGAAGGGTATCGTCTTCAAACATTTGGTTATCTATTATAAGACAGAAGCCTCGGGGCCGGGATGTCATTGGATAGATGTCATCATATTTGTTGGACTTAATCTTATTGGCCTTTTTGACGCTTATTTCTTCGCCACAGGCTTTGGGAGACATCAGAAGATCTTTGAAACGAGTGATGAGAAGTGACTTCAAGTCTATGAGACTGCTATCGCTTTCATCGGTTTGTGTCAATAGTTCGCGACTAAAGAGTTCCGAATTGCGAACAATTAAACCAAATTTTTCGATCTCTGGCCGATCCCTGGACTCAATATTTTCAATGATGAGTTTGAATTGCGTTTCGCAATCATTTTCTTCAGTTGTTCTCTGAATTGAATAATAGGTTTGAAAGAAATTCATTACAAATTATAAATACCAATAATTCCGAAAGTTTTTGGGTTTCAAACAAATTATTTTGAATTAAGAATTCTTTGAATTTTTTAAAATTAGTTAAATTGGAAATAATTTCATTCATTTCAGAAACTAATCAAAGACTAAATAAATTGATGACTAATCAAAGGCTCAGACTTTGAGACACTTATATTATATAAGTTATATATAAAATATATGTAGAATCGAGTGTAGAATCACTTTGGAAACTTGATTTTATCTCGATTATAGCTATTAAACATTTAGGATTCAATTATCAATTGTCCAGCTTTTATAATCTGACAACCAGTAGCTAAATTTTAAAAGCTAATTAAAATTTTATGCTAGATCATCTAGAATAAAATATTAACATTAATGGGATTGACTATTATTAGTAGATTTGTGGGATAAGTTACCAGTATATGCCGGGTATAGTATATGCCCCTCACAGATAGTAATTGAATTATAGTCACAGAGATATATTGGTTTGAAAAAGTTATCTAGATCTGTTATCGCCATAAGTTATCATGTTCAATTATTATATAAGCCTCGCGCTATTATTCGATTTGTTTTATCGCTTTATTTGAGATTATTTTCCGTTAAATTTATTGATTTTTATGTAAAACCAGTGATAATGACAGAGAAATCAATATCTGAAAAACCAGAGAAACTGATCGGAACAACAGTCGGCCAGAAATACAAAATTATCAAAATTCTAGGAAAAGGAAGTTTTGGGGTCTGTTATGAAGGGTTGGACACAACTAACAACACGAGGGTTGCCCTCAAAGTTGAAAACGAAACCACTTCTAAAGAACACAAAGATTTGGTTAATAACGAACTTAAAGCCCATAAAATTCTGAACAAATCGGAAGGAATTCCTAAACTGTTGTCCGAAGGCATATATGATAATAAACACATTATAGTAATGGATCTGTTGGGCGAAGATTTGTCCAAATTGTTCCACAACTGTTCAAAGAAGTTTTCTCTGAAAACCGTCTTTATGTTAGGGGAACAGATGATTAAGAGAGCGATGTCTGTCCACCAGAAGTGTCTCATCCATAGAGACCTTAAACCTGAAAACTTTTTGATTGGTCTTAAAGGAGAGGACAGAAAGAAACTCTTTCTCACAGACTTTGGTTTAGTTAAGCGATATTATGACGAAGAAAATGGACACCACTTGCCGTGTGTCGAACAGAAAGCCTTTTCGGGAACTGTAAGATACTGTTCGGTAAACGCTCACAGAAAACAGGCGATGAGCAGAAGGGATGACCTCGAGTCCATTGCTTACATTCTTATGTATTTCATTTGGGGTACTCTCCCGTGGGATGGATGGAAGTCCACTAAAACCGATCAATTCTATAATGAAGTCAAAGATAAGAAGGAATCGATTCTCGAGAGCAAAGACTGCGAAAAAATACCGGATGTCGTCAAAAACCTGTTGAAGTACTCCCGCCTTCTGGCCTACGAAGAGATACCCGATTATAACCATTGGATGCAAACATTCTTTAAACAACAGTTTGAATATAAGTTTGTTTGGGATTATAATTACGATTGGATTCCACCAAAAAAGTAGAAAACAATTCAACTTTTTATAAATATTTCGAGTCTTTTAGTAATTGAATATTCATTTCATTAATTATAAGAAAATTCTTTTGTGATAATCAATAAAATCATAAAAATATCTGAATTTCAAATAGAATTTTATTAAAGAGATAACAAAAATACAAATAAATCAGTCAAAGGGTTGGAGAGAGGGGTGAAGTGCTGTTAGAACTGGTTGTCATCGGATTAGTGGAACCGATGGTTGTGGGAGGACTGGGCTTAAAGTTTGGTTTTTCTAATCGTT
>JAQGBD010001672.1:0-14116 GCA_034698165.1 Punctoribates punctum | reverse complement strand
CTCTCTCTCTCTCTCTCTCACACACACACACACACACACACACACAAAACATCGCTTATAAAATGAGTGAGATCTGGTGGCATTAATTGCAAGAACAAAATTGAATTCTCTTTTTCAATCAATAGTGTATTGAAAGTGATGAGCGACAGACTTCGCCCACCACTGAATCAATCCATTGAATGGTAGAGAAGACTAGAATTAGTTTTTTTTATTGATTAGCGCAACAGTTGGGTTCAGTTATTATTCATATTGAGTTCAACAGTATTTTTTGCATTCAATTCAACAGAGAGTTTGATATTCACCTCAAATCATATCAAAGAATTTGAGAAAAACTCAAGAATTCGTCTAAATTTGGTTCAAAAGTTGAACTCAACTTTAAAATTATTCGAATATATTTCAAAAATAAATTATTCGAATATTTTAATTAATTCCAAAATTCTGAATAAAATTATTTTGATATTCCTCTTATTGATTAGTCAATACCATGAAGATTTTGAGCATGGGAAGTAAGCATGATTTTTCCTTGTATCTGAACACCAAGAGAAATAGAAACATAGTCACTGATTTAGTGTTGAATTGATGAGGCTACCATCGCTTTTTAAATAGTGTGCTTGGTGAATCTCTGATATATATCAAATTTCGTGATGTAATTCCCTAAAGTCATGAATTGAATTTTAATACTCAACTATTTTTTTTCTCCTGAGCTCACAGTTTAGACCATTTGTGGACTCCTCTCGTTTTTGAGATCAATTATCACTTAAGCCCAGCACTTGTAGCCATGAAAAGAGTGATTGTTGTCAGTCATAAAAATGACCAGTGCTATCCCTGTGCTGTATACTGTGCACTGGGGGTCATACACGAGTTGTATACTCTGTCAAGTGCTTACATATTTTGGACATTACTTACCGTCAAATACAACGTATTGCACTTCATATCTGAAGATAAATATCGTATATTTGTTTGTTGCAAAACCAGACAACACTACAGAGGCTATCGATTCAATGGTGTTCTCCGCGATATTGAAACGTTATAATCAATTTTCGTCTCGTTTTTTACGTTTCGCTCAAAGAAAGAGTGAAAAACCGAAAAATGTTTCCATCACTTCATCAGAAATAACAATTCGCTCAGAAAATCACAGTTTCACTGATTGAACGCCGTTTTTATACTTTGTTTGAAGATTTTTTTCACTCACGAAATACTATACAATTGGATAACTGAATGACGAGAGAAATGCATTCAATCGATAATCAAAAAACAGTTTTCATACTTTTTCTATCGCACAGAATATTATTTATAAATAGGATATTTCTCTGAAAAATAGGACACTTTTGAAACTGACTCCGAACATAATTTTTCAATTTATTTGAATTCAAGGCTCAATAAAATCCCGACTCTTATGTAAATATTTGATTATATCTCAAGAATATTATCGATTAGTTTTATATTCAAATATATTATAGACGCGAATGAAAAGAAATATCAGAACTACTGAGACATCAAAATCTTCTTTAAATAATTGATTGAAAAATTATTTTTTATAAAGAATTATATGTTTTTGATATTAATATTCAATTCAATGTTTCGTTTAAATTGGATTAAAAATTTAGAGGATGTTTGTTTGAGCTTGTTTCAATTCGTAAAGCTTGAATGGATCGGGATACCGTTTCAAATTGATACTCAAGTATTATATTTCAGCTTGATAACTTCAAAAATAATACTATTATCTTCATCTTATCTTGAAAAAATGATCTCTAATTTGTTTACGGTTTAAATATCAAGACGTTTACAAATTTATTCTGTTCTGAGGGATGAAAAATAGATGAAAACCTCATAAAATGAAACCGAATTTAACCAGAATTGATGACAAAAGCAACCATTAAACTCGTTTTAATAAATTTCAGATCAAATCATTAATTATTTTTTTTTCCTATATTAGGATAAAATAAAAAATACGATTACTTTTGTCGCAACCATTAATCTAATCCGAGGAATAAATAAACCGATATCTGTGTTCGCTAAGAAATAGTATCAAGCAACATTCATTGCCGTCAAGTATTAGTGAATAAAGTGAACCCATTGTTAACAAGTCTACAAAACAATTTTTATTATAAAGATATGTAAATAATGTTTATTTGTTTTACAAAATTAAGATCTTTTTATATATATTTATATATAGAGAGAGACTTTTTTTTGTTGCAAATGACAAAAATAATGTGTTTTTGTGCTCACATTCTCTTCGGCTTTAATGACATTTCTTTACCTATCGTTTATGGTTATGATTACAAGAGTTTTCGAGAGACAACAAAATTAATATTAATATATATTCTTATTTATATATATAACGTATATATCAAAATATATCACAATATTTTCAATAACTTACTGTATGTTCTGTTTTGTTGTTTTGTGCCTAGATATAAACGTGACTTGATGGAGAGATAAAATGAACAAGTTCAATATTACAATTAATGCTTCAATCGGTGTTTAATTAACAACAAAAGGAGTTTAAAAAATGTTTAATCACTTAATGAGATATCTATTTGATTGATGGGTAAAAAATACAAAATAATTTGTGTGACTTATCTATCAACTGATGGATCTATTCTGACGATGAAATTCAAATACTGACGAAAAAATATATTTTAATTCAACAATTAACTGAATAAATGGAATTTTTCGCTCTCAATATATACTGGATTTTGTTTTACCCGGAATTTTATACAAATGAATGAATACATAATAGGCTTTTGGTTTTTTACTCGTCTCCAAGCGGTTCAACATATTTACGCCAATTCAATGAATGAATATATTATATGAGAAAATTGTAATATTAATACATAATAACCAGAAATAATACAGAGTTTCGGGTTTTTCTGTTTTGTTTTATCTGAAATTCGGTGCAATACTCACCACAAGTATAATAAGTACAGCACTCAGTTATGGCACAGTTTTCTTCGGCTTTTTATTCTTTTCGGTTAATTAAAACACAATTTATTTGTTGTCGTTTGGGTTCTCGGCTTATGAAGAGTCGACGGAATATATTTTCTCTTTTTTGACCACTTCGTGGAAAATAAGAGTTCATATAAAAAGAAAACTTTTCACACAAAACGGATGAGGAGAAGAGAGTCTGCCTTTTCAGACGTCTGGTTATAATGGTTTCGTTATTTTCCAAGAATAGTAATAATAAAAGTGAACACAAATCACGAATCCATAGAAAACACATTCTTTGGACACAAGAATCTGTTGCGAAGAGTATACGAAAACTATTGGCTTTCGTCTGAAAAACTCATAAATCAAATGCTTGGCTATCATTAGATTTTTGTTGTCTTTCAATAATGTATTTTTCACTCAATATTTTGGGGCATTCATTGAAATCTTTTGTTTCGTCGTCTAATTGTTGTTCTCTAATATATTTATATATCAATAGCTGTGTAATCGAATTGTGAGTCGCAGACAATCGATGATAATTTGATTGCCGACAATAACCAGATTATTAGCTGCTCTCCATCAGTGTCTTCGATCGTTTAAATGGTTTGCTGGCTCTTCGTCTTCCAATTCTTGATGTCTTCTCTTTTTCTTTGTCTTTGTCTTTATCTTTCTTTGTTTGTGTTTCTTCTTTACCGGTGGCTGTGCTGTGATTAGCCGTTGATGTCTCAGATATGGTGCTGTTGGCGGCGGCCCTCTCGGCCCAGAAGTTGGCCGACTGTCTCAGCTTCAAGAGGTCGCTGCCCGCGAGGTTGAAGGCGTGCGGAAGAGTCATTCGGCGGAACCGGTTGGGCGACTCTACCTTATGTATGTCAACACTGCTGGGATCGGCCTAAAAGTTGACAAACAAATACTAATGAAAATGAAATTCGCTTTTTTCAATTGATTCTGTTTATTGTTATCAAATGATTGATTGAGGTTTGCCTTTGAAAACAGTATTTTCTTTGTTTTTGGGAATATTTTTGATTTGTGAGCAATGAATGCGATTCACTGTTTATCTCAGAAAACAATGAATTATTGATTACTGGCTCTCATCTGCTGAAGAACTACACTATTGTCTATCCATTGAAATGTATTCCCATTCATGAATGGATATAAATTACTGTTAGTTTCGCTTATATTTCATTTGGTTTTTGTTTTTTCTTGTCTGATATGAACAGTTCTCTAATCAAAGATGTCTTCTTATGGCAGTCCTTGAAAAGTCAAGACTCAGATATTCCACTAATTTTAGAGATAAAAAGTCATTCAAATGAATTGATTTCAAAACTGGCGGAGAATTAAAAGAAGAGAAGAATTAATCAAAAAATTCCATTTTTCGTCAAAATTCTTATTATTTTTTGGGCAAAAATTTTATTTCCTTTGAGAGAAGAGATGAGAACTCAGTTCATAAGTATTGTGTTTTCCTTATTCCTCATGTAATTCATTCAATGCTGTTATGAAAGTCAATCCCCAGAAGAGTTTAATTGGCGAATCATGAGTTAATACCTCGAAATTTGTGCTTGCTACCCAGAAAGAGAATTCAAGCATTCCATACGAATATTAAATTTTAAAATTTTCTCTTCAATTATTAAATGTATTCCTGCAAACTCTTAGTATTGTATTTTGTGAATCTGAAAAATTTAATCCATCTAAATAATGTTTAGCAAGCTTAAATATGAGGATTCAACAAATAAATGAAGTTTATATGAAAAATTAATTAATAAAAGTTATCTTATTTGAAACAACGAATTTCTATAAACCAACAGGGTTAACGTTCAGCTTTAACAAAGCTATTTACTCAAGGGTGTACACAAACGGATCTTGTTCAATTATTAAATACCAAAAATGCTTTGACGTCATTGTAGAGGTATTTTAGTTGCAATTACCGTAAAACTTATATAATAATGATCAGGGCATCTAATATTACATGATAACATTGTGTAACTAGGTAAATTGACTAATCCAGGAGATAAAACAGATGGAAATTTATTCTGAATTCGATATTAAAATACTTTATAAATATTGAGTACTGTTCTGTCAATATTATTGTTAAGCAATGGAAATAAACCCTGGTATCATACCAGGAAATCGATTTACTCATTAAATTCAGCTTAAATCAACTAGTTAATAAGTCCTAAAAATTTAAACAATTTAGATTTTATGCATAAAATTAAAACAAATTTCAAATTATTATATAAGTGTTTGAATCAAAAAATATATTTTCACTGAATTTTAAATATTTTTTGTCACTTTGAGAGCCGTTCGAGGGTTTGATTCAAATATATTTTGATTTAATCAAATGTTAGCTTTTTTTAAAAGTGTTATGAATTGAATGAATGAATAAATAATTTTTTTGTTCGCATGAAAAAAAGGTTTCCATAATCTGATACTTTTAAGTAAAAACCCTGAATTGATTAGCAAGCTCATCTGAGAGTTGATTCTAAAGTGAATATTCTATGGAAAATGGATAAATGTTTTGCCGAACAAACTCTGTAAAAGTTTTTATAGATTCAGATACAGATACAGACAAATGCTATGAATTTTTGTTTTGTTTAAGTTAACAAGGAACACTCTTAATATTAAGTGAGCACGGTCACTTTTGGCTATTTATCCAAACCGATTGGGATTTAATCCAATTAGTATTTGATTTCCTTCCAAATGAATTAATCAATCGTTTAATTGATTTTTGTATTCGACTCTCTTTGGAACAAATTCTTTATAAATAAATGAAATCAATTCCAAGAATAGCATTGGTTAGGAAATTAATACAATTCACCTTGATAACAATTGGCATCTATCGGATTAATAATTCATTTAATTAGTATAGCTTGGAATTGATTTCTCTGATAAAGATACTTGGCAAAGACAACAATTTTGCCTCCCTTTCCCTCCGCTCTTCTATCAAGTTATTCAATGTTAAAATCCTTGGCAATCAAATCGGATATCACTGTCAATAATATTGGAGGAACTTATGTGTAGCTATTATTCTCATAATTCTGGGACATCTCAAAGGATTTGTCTTTAAATTGAATTATTCATTTAATAACGGCCACGGATAAAGTTCCTTGAAGTTTGTCTTATCCAAGGATGTGGAAGAGTCGAGCTAAGGGTATGTACGGTACATTACGACCCTCCCCTTTGCTTTGAAGGCTTAGTATGGAACGCTACACAAAGTCCATTTGACCCCCACCCCTATGACCCCCACACGTTGCACATGTCTGGTCTTATCATTGGTCTAAATATTTATTTTCTTTCAAATTTATGGAAATTTTTGACAATAATTCAATTGAAAGGATTACTCAAATCAGTGATGAATTGAGAGGATTATTGATTTGTTGACTCGGAGTGACTTCTCCTCTTGTTATACATTGTTTATAGACGACTATATCTAGGTATATCTTCTAGACATCTATTCTGGTTAATGTATTACTGGTATATATTAACAATAAATTACTTCAAATTAAGTAAATATTTTTACTTTTATTCAAACATTAAATTTGAATCAAATCTTTGGGAATAGAATCCAAATAAGTTTTGAAATGCTTTTACTTCACTTGAATAACAAGTTTATGAGCTATGAATTTAGCATGCTAGTAAATATGCGATAGTAAATTGAATTATTCAATTTAATTTACAAGCACAAAGTAATGTATCATTGAAAAAGACTCCATCAGAATCTTTCTGCTTTTTTGTGCCTTATTTGAGCAATAAAGTGATGAATTTTTTTTATAAAGAGCTGCGCCATGCTCATTTGAACTCGGATTATCTTAGTCTCATATTAATTGAAAACCAATAAAATAAAATAAATCACCAGTATAAAATTAGTCATGCATTTTATCTAGTAAAGAAGGGCAATGCATTTATCAGAGATACAAATACTTAGCAAAGAGTTATCCAGTCCTTTTAAGCTCGACATTGATATTAATTAGTTTTGAAAACAGATTTTCAATAGTTGGAATTGTGTAACAATAGGCTCTTGGCAATTTGGAAAACAGATGGGAAAAAAACTCTTTTGCTTCGTAGGCAAAGTCAGAGTCAGAGTAGACGTCAGTCTAAATGTTAGTCCAATTACTTTAGTTTTGTTATTATTAAAGTTTGTACTGAAAATCAAATTCAATTCATTGATATTTACATTAGAGATAACAATAGGAAAGGCTTTGAATTCAGTGAATCTTTCGCTGGAAATAAAGCCTCGAAATGATGTCAGCGTTTGGTAAACACTATTATATTATATGTTATTTGTATTACTATTCATTGGAATCGAAAAAATAATTTTATTATTGAAATGAGAATAATATAAAAGCGTTTGTTTACCTGAAAGGCTAATGCATTCATGATTACGTGGTCGGGCACCACTCCCAGGGGGTGCACTTCACGCATTAGCACAGACGCCGGGATTTTGTAGAATTCGATGCATTCGAGAAAGTTTGACATCACATCCCTCAGGTCTGCCGAACCGGGAGAGCCGTCACAATATCTTTGGCTCCAGTGGAGGGCCGCCTGAAATTTGGTCAATTCGTCGGCCTTTAGCTCTTCTCGGGATAGTATGAGTCTAACGACGTGTTCCGGCAGTAATGCAAATGAGCCCAAACTGAGTACTTCGTTGCCGTGATTATCCACAAACTCTAATACCTATCAAATCAATTGGATTTAGTTTTTATGTTTAGTTCATAATAAAAACGTATAAATAAAACTCAAATGAATAAAAACTTTGCGATAAATTCAATTCTGAGCTCAAAATGTGAATCAATTGAATTAAGTTTTTATGTTTGAGAATAAAAGATTTGCGACAAAAAAAAATTACTAATAAAACATAAAATTGTAATAAAATCGCACAAAAAGTTCGACAAAGAAGTGAAGAGAAGAAAAAAATATAAACTTCTTTTATGGGATAAAAAACAAAATCATCGCAATATCTCGAAGACATTTATCTCGAGTATAGAAGTAATAAATTTCTATTTGTTTAGTTTTCTATCTCTAATATGAGTGGACACTCACCCTCTGGACCAGAGATTTTGTACACTTGTATTGTATATATCGTTCAGCGGAGGCCAGAATTGAGTTAACGGTGTCGACGGTTATACAACAGGTCACGAATCCCATGCAGGCCCGACGTAATTCGTCTAATCCGTAATAGTCGGCCGCATTCATTAGACCTGACAGTCATAGCCAAACAAAAGCATACAATTAATTAAAATTGATGTTTCATTTCGTTTGGCATCTCTTCCACTCTTTTATAACCAAAGCCTTTAATGCAATCTCTCTCTCTCTCTCTCTCTCTCTCTCTCTCTCTCTCTCTCTCTCTCTCTCTCTCTCTCTCTCTCTCGAGTATTATCCTTTGTCTGAGTTCTCCAATACATTCCTCTGTTTTATTTTCTAGGATTCATTTTGTTGTGTTTTATTAGACATTCAATTAACTCATTTCTTAATATAGTTTAATGGCTTAACTATTATCCAATTTAATTGAACTTCAGTACCAAAATCTGTTGGAAATCAGCAAAACAAGGCTTGAATTTGGCGAATATCAGAAGAAAAAGAATTTTAGTCAATGCGTTGAAAAAGAAATAGCTTGTACATTTTTATCAATTAATGGTAGAGAATGGTCTTGGTTTTTTTCAATATCAGATAAATGTATTTTACGTAACATTTGGCTTAAATATGAAAAATAAATGCTTTTCAACGACTACTGAAGTCAACAGCAAATGAGGTTCACTTCAGATACAAATTCGAGAAAAGATTAATACAAACAACAATTTAATGGCTTTCGACACGAAATATGGATTTCAGTCATAAATACTCAATTGTAATACAATACTGAAGACTGGCTTTGAATTAAAATAAATTAAATTTCTGTATCGATTGCAGAGAATAGTCACGAAACGACTCTAAAAGTCATTCAGACGTCAAATAAAAGATTTGAACGAAAATATAATTTTTACGCAAATTATTTGTCAGATTTGTGTTCAAAAAATAAATATTCAAAAATCGTTTTCAATGTTTGTCAGCAATTTTCTGGCATTAAATTGTGTTTCCAAAGAAGATAATTGTCGGCAAAAACTCATTGAAAGTGTTTTCCATAATCCGTGTCAACACTCGGAGCTGTCATATAAACACCAGAATATGTATTTGAAAGGCATTTGTTTTGGAGATAACACACATCGCATGGAAAACAATACCATTAATGTCTCTCCGATATTATGCGGATATTAATTCATTTTGACGGATAAAACAAAAAATTAAAGCACAGCTCAAATGATTTTATCGCAAATTTTGCATAACTAGTGGTGACAGCGGATTAGTAACGGCTCTTCCACAAACATATTAAGGAATAAGCTAGGCACAATAATTCACTATTGAATTATAAGCCACACCATCCCATTATAAACGACTCGCTGTCTATTTATAGACACCAAATATGTGTGACTTTTATTAATGTCTATTACACTAAAAGCAGTTCATTAAGTATTGAGAGAATCGGAGCCAATAAATAAACTACACTTTCATTAGTCGATAGAAGGCTTGGAAGCGATGGTCCGAAGAGTCGGACACATTTTCCTTGACATTTGTGACAAAATTTAATTGACACTTAAAAACCTTGTTTTAAAATAATAAAGGATTTCATTATCAAGTCATCAATTCGTAGAGAATCAATTTGTGCTAGACAACAGCCAAAGAATAGGCCTTGTTTGTCTTGCATTGTATCATTCTTTATATCAATACATTAGAATAATGAGTGTAACTTGATAAAAAAGCAAGAAGCTACAATAGTTATTGATCTTGGTTGTTCATTCATAACAATCAAGAGGAGAACAAAAGAAGGATTTCGTGATGTTGTGAAACAAAACAGTGTGTGTTCTAAGAATATTCTTAGCTTGATTAAAAAATTGTTTTGTTTTCTGACTATTGAAAAATTATGAGTTGGAGTCTACCCGAGCGAAAAAACATATTTACTGAACGATCGCCAAATGAGTGAACATTTGTTCAACAGTTAGAGGTATTGGCGTCAGAATAAAAAGTCAATCGATCGGAGAGGAAAGCAATCATCACAAGTCTGGATAATTCAAATTAAGCCCATCTCTGGGCTCTTTTTAGGCCATAAATTAGAATAAATTAATTGTAAATCGAGAGGATTAACACAAAATAGTCAAACGAAATAAAGTGTCGGAAAAGACTGAATACAAACGCAATGTTTATGTGCTTTACGTGAAAGTGTTTTTAAAGGCGTTTACAAAATTAGATCCAAAAACATTTGTGAACAAAACAGGAGAGACTTTGCGTGTTTTTAAGGCACTACCTACCAAGATAACTACTATTAGACCGCTAATACACAGTGTGCTCGGTATTACACCTGAAAAAAGTCCATTAGATTTAATATCTTTATAAAGCCTTCAAATATATTAGTTATTGTTTGATATCATATTTCAAAGCAAACAATTCTTTGAGTCATTTATTTCAATGAATAAAAACGTTTGAGAAGTTTATTTGAAATCTCCGAATCCTAGACTGAAATTCTAATTTTGATTCGAGGTTTGCGAAATAGACATATGTTTTTACCTGAATAATGTGTTCTTGAAACTAAATCCCAAAAATCCTGGGGCATTACAAACCTAATTGATAAAATACTAGCTCAAATATTTATTAATGAAATATATCTGCTAAAGAAGAAGCCCTCGTCGCTCATTTGTATGTCCATGCTAATACTTTTGATCTCTCATCCGATGCATAATTGAATTTTTACCAAAGACTGAAAATTTCATCGATTTTTGCTTCCTTTGCGTCGAAAAATAATTGTATATTCTTTGAGCTTAAAAGTTATATATAGTCTGACGCACAGTATATCCCGTATTAAACAAATCTCATGTCATTAAAAATAAATAGTATTCTGAGATTTCATTTTATTTTCAAATAAAAAATTCAATACTAAATGAAAAGACAAAAAGATTTCTTTAGCGTTGAATTTGAGTGAAACAAATGTTATTCAAAATTCTGTCAAATATTCCTCTTCTGAGACAATATTAATAATTGCGTAAAGACTTTGGAAATCGTATACTTTTTTGGGCTAAAAATAATGATTTTGCTCTAACTCTGACACGATTAGAATTCTCTGTACTAAAATTAGCATGCTCTCTCTATCTGACAGTTGAGCATCGTGGTAAATTGACCAAATCAAGGGAAATAAAATAGGTCAGAGCGAATCAAAATACAGAATTCAGTCTAAAAATATCACGAATGCAATGATTAAGGGATAAAAATATATTCGATTTCTGTAGAAATTGAAAATCAAATTGCACCCTTGCACACTTGCACGGTCAACTATCTTTCAAAATCCAATTATTTCAAGGATATTCAATACTTAAGTATACAAGGATTCCACAATGTTTTCATCAACCAATTTAATCGAGTTGGTGAGCAATGCTGACTATATATTTTTATCACCTTGGTAATTTTTGGCTAACATGCAACTATTCTCAGCTGAGTCGCTATAATTGCATTAAATTTATATTTTCTACACATATAGCTATTAATATATTATTTTAGGTATATTGTCAGCTCGTTTATAGAATATTGAACAGTTGCATGGTACTCCTGATGATTAACATAGCCCAAGGCTCATATCTATATTTAATGGTTCAATTAAGTTGGCTTGCTCATTTACATAATATGAAAGTGATGAACAATTATTTCGAGTGAATTCAAATATAGGCAAAACTCAGAACAAAAGCCAAAGCCGTGAAAATCGATCAAAGAAACGAAAGTCGCGTTTTGTTTGCGTTGGATATAAATTATGGATTTATTTAACTGTTTATGATTTGAATTCTATAGCTTTATATACGGTATATATACGGCTTATGTATAAACAGTAGAATTTATATTCAATAAAATGCACTTTCATATTGTCTTTTTGTGTCATATATTTCTTTTATATTCTTGCAATTCTATGCATTTTATTGGATGTGCTTTTTATTTGTCACACATTCTTATGTTAGTCTGAATTTCAATTTCTTTATCGTCTGAAGAGTTTTCACGAATTGCTTCTGTTCTCCACTAAAATACATCTATTTTTCTGTACAGACATTACATTTGTGACTCAAATGCCGACCATATGTTAAGTTTGGTTATTATGGGCGCCAAACAAATGCTTACAAAATTACATCTGATTTGTTTGAAGCCATTAAATCTCAATACAACACTATATATACCACATTTGACAAGTTTATTTTCTTTTCCCATCGAATAAATAGATTTATTCTTAATTATTAATCGAGATTCTTCTTCACAGTTTATTTTTTGTCCCATTTTTTTATCACCAAATCTATAGAACTGAGATATTTTTAGCAAGGATTATCTTGCAAGGTAAACATCTAGTCTAGACCACAAACTGGGGTATGTCATCGCGTTTATGTGTTTACCTTGCAAGATTTGTCTCTCTAAAAAAATATTTCATTTCAAAAAATTATCTATCAGAGTATTATTTCAATAGAAATGTTCTAGAACATCTGGATAATAATCGATTAAAAAATGTATGCCCTTTATATGAATCAGGATTCTTGAAAAGAATAAAAAATGGGCAAGGTGTAAAAATGTAATAATATTTATGTCTAGACTCTGAAAAATTGATTGTTTCACTTATTAATCCATGAAAATGAGCTTGATTATTCAAGAGATCTCAACAGGGATATGGCATTTACTTGTGTTAAATATAGTAAATCCCTCTCTAATTAGAGAACAACACCTACTAAAAGTAACATGTACAAATGTATCAGCTCCATATACATATGTATTAAATCCATGCTTATGACGTATTTTGAGTAACCCTTTGATGTGATGACAAAAATTCTCATTAACCAAGATTAATTGATCATTATATATCTTGATTCTTCTAGAGTAAGATTCGTAGAAAAGAATGTACTTGTTATTTTTAGCAAAATTTTTGGTATATTTAATCCAAATTTTATTTATATCTTTTCAAAGAAATTTAAAAATATATTTCGTACGAAAAATAAACTAAGAAATGGCTGCCAATGGCCTTATAACAAAGGTACCTGTCCCCCTGTCCCACTGTCCCTCTGTCGCACTCATTTGACTACTAAAATATTTGGAAATTTCAATCAAAGCCTACTCTGAATATAAAATCTATCAAAGATTCGAAATGTATTGAATTTCCTGATGTTTGTCATATGTCTCATGAATTTTCAGACAATTTTATTCCTGAAAGACTCGAGTTTCGTATCATTAATGGACTGAAAATTCAATTTTGACTCATCCATATCCTTTATATACTCCGCCTTCGCACAGGACTTATTCAAATGTAGTGCTTTGTTGAGATACAGGCGAAGCAGGTCTTCAATTATTTTAGTTTGAATTCAAATTTAAAAATGAATCAAAAATTCAATACTTGATTTGAATTGTAGATAAAAATTATCATAATTTTCATTGAAAACAATTTAACAGAAAATCTGATTTCTGTTTAAAATGAACTTAATTTTGAATTCTGAGAATAGACTCAAACATCTTATCAAAAGTCTGATTCATTTTCGACTAAAATCTCATTAGAGATCAAAAAAGACTTCTTTTTGTCTGAAAAATGAAAGATTTTAATATTTAAATTCAAATTCGACTTATATTCAAAATAATAATTGAATTCAAGGATTAGATTCTTGCAATTTATTCACACCTTTTAGATGAAAAACTGTTTAATTTTGATAAATCGAAATTAAATCCCATTTTGGTATTTTTTTTAGAAACCATGTCTTCCAAAGATTTTTTTCCTTCACTGGGTTTTAACGTTTAAACAAATATTTTGGAAAACTCTTAAGAAAATGGATTTTGTTTTGGGATTTGTGTTCAAAAAATGTATAATCAATTGAGTCAATGGTTTACACATTTTTCAAAATTGTTTTCAATGTTTAATTTCTGAACCAAATTCTGTGGTCTTCTCTCATATTCATCGAAAACAAAGTAAACATTTGCTGTGATTTATGATATCATTAATCTATTATTGAATTATTGGCAAAACAAAACTCTTTAAACTTAGTCTTTTTGTTGCTTTTTTAGGCCAAAAATAATGTTAAACATTAATATATTTGAGAATTCATGTGAAAAGAGGTTTACTCTCAGTCAGACATCGCCAAGTGGGGGGGGGGGGGGTATA
>JAQGBD010001671.1:0-14145 GCA_034698165.1 Punctoribates punctum | reverse complement strand
TCAATGGGTGATTAAAGAACAATCTAGCATAACTATATAGCAAATGAAACTGGGTTTCATTTTCTGAGGGCTCTGGTCATTAGCCCTAATATCAATTGTTTATTAGAGTGTCAGAGTCTAACCTGGATAACAAACAACAAATTCAGTTACTGAGCATTGATTTATCGAAATATTTTTGCGTTCGTATCAGAAATCCAAATGAATTTTGCGATTATTTTTGTTGATATAAATATTGAGTTAATTCTAGTCTCAGAAGTTTCCCAAATCTCTTAAATTAGTTTTTATTTCAACTGAATTGAGAAAAATTGTGAGAATTGTTGAAAATGTTAGTCTCCGTGATTAACATTTTATCGCTACTCCTGTACGCAACACATCCTACAGGGAGAATCCAGGTAACTTCTCCTACCATTCAATATTATAAGTCCAATAAAAAAATTCGAAAAATTGTTCTTTGAAAAGACGTGCACTGGTTTGTGATTGGAAGGGATGCCAGCCATGAAGAACTTCATCTCTCAAGAGATGCCTACTTTGTAAGTGTCTAATCAATTAAACTAATCAACACTTCCATCCAAATATCACCAAGGTGCATTACCTTAAAATATTGGAAAGGCATAAAATTGGATATTTAAGCAGATATTAGGGAAAAATAATTAACAAATCACTTTTAATTAATTAATTTACTTTACTTTGAGGCCATAATTGTTGCTCGATCATATATTCCTTAAAACCTAATCATCTTCTGAAAACAATCTTGTTTATACAAATTTTATCTAAATCTATTTAGTTTTTGTTCAATATGGCCTTTAATGGTCAAATTGACTAATGTAGCATGTTACGATTAATCAAATTTATTACAATTATAATCATTTTTGTAATTTTGAAACAGCGCTGGCATTGAATGGGAGCGAAGTCAGCAAACAGTACCGCATCTCATAATTTACGATAAGAATGAAACCCAAACCATAAGTCTTTTAAATAAATCTTCGGATGATATAACTTCTTTACTCATTCAAAAAGGATTTCAACAGAAAAACAAATCTAAATATTGATCCAAATGTTAATCACAAATAAAATAATCCGAAATATCGAAGAATTTTGAGAGTTTGCCAAAAGTGAGGTCTCATTCAAATGAGAGCATAAATTCAAACTTTTCTGAAGAGATTTTTGCTCGAAGTCTATATGAGATTATCTAATACTTCATTTAATCAAAAACAAATTATCAAGATGAACTCAAGAAAACTCAATAAATTTTTCAATAAACTAATTTAAACTTTATTTACTTAAATAAATCTGATAAAAATATCGTATAAAATACCGAGGCATACATTTTCAACTCAGTTGGGTTTCTTGTAATCCCATTTCTGTAGGATTTCACGCCTTTCAATACAATTAACTATTTTAAAAATATGCCAATAAATGTACTTGCTAATATTAAATATATTTCAACTATTACAAATCAATTTTGGACTAATTTTTACATTTAAGGGCTCAAACTTCCCACTTTGGAAAATTCATTTAATTTAACCAGGGCAACCCTTCAACCCTTTAGTGAAAGGGATAAAATGAATTTTTTCTTCCCATAGATTTGATGAATGAATTTTAAGTTTATCTAAAACAGAAGGATTGGGGGTATTGTAGATCCTTTTTCTTATTGGATAAGTGAATTGTAAGAAATTAGAAAGAGTGAGCAAGGTGGTCACTACAAGTTTGCAATTTAATACTTAAGCTATGAATTGGTGATTAAAAGTTTGAAAATACATGAGTTTCGACATAATTCCAAGATTTGAGTTGTGAATGAGTTGAGTCATTTAAGAGTTGATTTGTAGGAACGAGTGCTTCAAAGGTAGGATTGGACACGAAATTCACGTTTAGAGGACTCACAGCTCACTCACAGTTGGAACCGAGTAATCGATTTTTAATTCGACATTTTTGGAGTTAATAATAGAAAGTTGAAATGCTGTGCAAAAAGTGGTCGTTAGCCCTGATGTGTCTGAGAACAGATCGGAGTGACCTATTATGCAGTGGGTGACCAACATTCACATTGAAGGCATTGACCCTAAAATTCATTGCTTCAGATTTGAGTCAATAGTGTTAAAGAAGTTTGAGATGAGTACAAGTATTGGCTCTCCATTGAAGCCAACAAAACAGAGAAACAATTGATCGATGAATAAGACTTTGAATTGTGTTTTAAATTCAATTTATTACTATTTTTCAAAGAATGAGATTTAAGTGAAGTTCAAAAGTTGTGTTCATTTTTAACATCTATTTGACACACAATCATATTCTGAGCCCTGAGTTTTGGATTAACACACATTCAGTCCTGAGTGAGAACTTCACTCTTTCCCAACTTATTGTTTGTGAAAAGAAATTTTTGTCCGAAAATCAATATTCATCTTAAGGTAAGTGAAGACTAATTATTGTTTCACTAATTGTTCCAAATGTCGAACAAAGAGATCACAAAATTTGAATAAATGAATAAATAAATGCCTGAAAACCACTTTTCACCCGTTTTTCTGCTTAACTAAAGAATGTCTTTGGCATCCAATTGGTCTCCTTTCCTATCAGACAAGTCATTCAACTTTTACTACTATGATATGTGGCAACTCTATGACGACCCCCGTTCGTCGTCGTGGCCATTCTTTTACGGAGGCCCCTGGTCCACTCTGGCCATCATCGTATCCTATCTTTATTTCGTCAAAGTTTTTGGACCCGAACTCATGAAAGGCAGAAACGCTTACGACTTGAAGAAAGTTATTCTAATTTATAACTTGTTTATGGTTTCGCTGTCTCTCTGGATGTTCGTAGAGGCCTGTCTTCTGCTCAATTGGGGACTCGACACTTGGGGCTGTCAGCCCGTCAACCATAAAGCAAACGATCCAATAGAAGAACGCAAGTTATTGCTCGGATGGATATTCTTTGTAACAAAATTCATAGAGTTGTCGGACACCGTCTTCTTCGTGTTGCGCAAGAAGTATAATCAGGTGTCGGGCCTCCATGTAATACATCACTCGATGGTTCCCATACTGGTATGGATAGGGTTTAAGTTCCTTCCGGGCGGAACCAATGCCTTCTTCCTATACATAAACTCTTTGGTTCACGTGATTATGTATTGCTATTATGCGATCTCCACATTCGGCCCTAAAGTCCAGCCCTATCTCTGGTGGAAGAAGTATTTGACGAAACTCCAGATCATTCAGTTTGTGCTCATAATCACGAATAGCGTTCGCCTCCTATTTCTACCCAACTGTTCGGCGCCCAAAGCGTTCAGCTATTTATCGATCATAAATGCGGCCCTTTTTCTGGTACTGTTCGCCTCTTTCTACAAACAGAGCTATTCTCTCGACCGACGGAACAGAAGAACCCAAGAAAAGCAAAGAACAGATCAATAGTACGACCGATAGACCCATAGATTGTTTTATAAATTTGTATTATTTTAAGCTTTTATTATAGTATTTAACAAATGTTTGCCAAAACGTTATTTTATTCAATTGTTTTTGTAATTAGTTTCATCTGAAGTGCCATTTGTGTGATATTCTCATTACTATTAAAATATTTTAGTTTTTCCATATTTTATTCGAATTGAATTTTATTGCATAAGACCAGAGATGACCTTGTTCATTCCTTCCCAACATGAATTGGACCTGATTTGCGCTCAATTATAAAAATTAAATCAAAGGCTCACTTATGATAAGTCACTTATTTTTGTTTTCACCAAAAAATCATTTAACAAAACATAGAATTTCCCGAAATAAATGAAGAGATGAAATTCATGACGAGATCTCCTGTTCTGATGACTGGCAGAAGTGATTCTCACTTTTGGGGTCTGACATCAAAATTGAATTCATATGTTTTCAATCAAATAACAAAACTTTTGACTTCAGATAACTTTATTGAGTTTCAGATGTATTTTCATTAAAATAGTTGTCAAATGAGTTTGAATAAGAAGTCTCTGGTGTTGTGCGCCTTCGCCTCCTCTTCCATAAGCTTTGGAGTTATCTTTTTGATGGCCGGCATTATTGTAATAGTCGTGTCCTCAGTGTCTCCCACTTCCCCTTTCCGGGATAACCCGTTTATTCTTCCGTCGAGGGAAGACTTCAACACAACCGCTAAGACAATATCAATAATCTTGTTGAGCATTGGGGGTTCCCTCTCTCTCCTATCCATTATTTTTATGATAATTTCTGTGGTTTTTCATCAAAAAGCCAAAAGGCATTCAGAAAGAGTGAAATCAAATGAAGAGAATGCGAGGAATAAAAGCGAAACTGAAAGGACTCAACAAAACAACCCTTTGGTTAATAACTTGAGGGCAGAAGAATCGGCGAAACAAAATAATTCAGTCAAACGTGATATGAATGGCATTGGATTACCGCTACGATTGCCTCACAATGGCTTCAGTTACACCTCTTATCCACCGATTTATATACAAAACCAAAGACCTTATTCTCACGACAATTGTTTTGGCAAAGAATCACAAATTTAATCTCATTTTCTGATAATCGAAACGAATGTAAATTAAATGATTTCCTCATTTCTTTTGTTTTCAAGTGATTGCAAATCATTGCAAATCACGAATTAATTCAAATTCAATTAAATCATTATTTGAATACATAATGAAGTTGTCATCAGTTAAATAAAATAAATGCATTACTCATATAACTCCTTAATAAAAGTAGCATGGGCGTCTTTTTAATAGGCCAAACTCTAAAATGAGTTACACATTTCACTCAAGGTAAACTTAGAAATTGGATAACAGGTGCAGTTAATAATAATTAGAAATTGGGTTTTCTCCTCATTATTATTAAGTCAATAAAAATAAGAAATTAATAGATTTAATAATTATATGTTTCACTCGAATGGCATTCCTTTCGTGTTTTTTGAGGCGAATTTTTTCATCAATTTTTGACCAAAAAGGATATCAGAAAAAAGTTGAATAATATATGACATAAATTGAAAGCACAGAATAATTATTGTTTCCTTAAAAAAAAAAAATATTTATTTGTAGGACTTTTCAAATATATGAGAAGTAATTTGTTCGCAAAAATCAAAAACTTGTGAAGAAGTGGAGCGACTTTTCCAATAACTTGAATAAAAGCTATTAAAACATAATGCAATGGAAGGCCTTTTGGTTCCAATTCATAAGGGGTCGACTAATTAGGAAGAGCTGGATATTAGATAATTATCAGATTCTCACAACACTAGAGAGACAGTCAATAAACTCTAATTGTGTTTCGATATTATCACAAAACTAGTGTTTCTTTTGTCGACTAATGCTAAGAGCCATCAATTAAATAACACTCAAAACTTATCTATTATTTTGCTGATTGGGTGTCAATTAATCAATACTCCTGGCCATTTTATGTATTCACTCGTTTGCTAATTAATTTATTCCAAATTATAGTAATTGAGATCACTATTTATGTTAATTAAGTTACATTTTCGGTCGAATTTCCCAAAAAAAATTTTGCTTAAAGTCAAGTGAAATGAATGCAAAGAATTCCCATTAAAGTGAAGGAAATATTTGCCAAATATTTAATTTATGCAACTCTTGTATAATATCCTCAAACACTTACTTTTATAGTTTTTCATTCATTTCAATCAAATCCTACGAAAAAGTGAATGGATTTTAAGTAAAGTAATTTAAGTGAAATCAAAGTATTTTTGTGATATTCACAGGTATTTGAAAATTGAGTGAATTTTTTCATTGAATCAACGAATGAGTCATTTAATGAACTGAATGTTTGACAAAACTATTGGTATTTGTGTTCAACTAATGTAAACATTGTTTTGATGTCTCTTTAAATTTGTTTTTTTGTTTTTTGTTTCACAAGTTTATAATAATTACTTTTCTCCAGGAATTTAATTCAATTGAATTTCGTCCGTTTATTAGTCAAATATTTAACTAAAAGTGAGTCAAATATTATTTTATTAATCGATTATTTGTATACAACTTTCAGCCATAAAATAGTTTTATTAATTGTTTTTATTATTTAAATTTCAGCAGATTTTGAGTGAGTTATTAACTGATAACTAATTGAGACAATGGATTGTAATTTGAATGCCTTCTCAGTAAAAAACTTGTGATAAAAATGCAATTATTTTGCGATTTAAAGCAAATTAGTGCCACAATTGCCTTAATTATAGCTATTTATCAATACTAATAAACAATGAAATTAATGGCCATTTATTGGTAAATAATAAATACGATAATCGATGGAAGACTACGAATACGCCCGAAACATGACTCTCATGTTTTTCTTGGACCGACTGATGCTGAAGGACCAGCCGAGGACTCTTCACGACCTCTCGTGTCAGTTCGGAACCAAAGGCTTCACTAAAGAGATGCGACAAATCGCTGGCGGCAGTCAATCCGGTCTCAAGAAATTCCTCCTACAATACCCGTCACTGTTTACCATAGAAGAGGATCAGGTATTCATTTGTCTTAAGTTTTCTCTTTATTTATTTTTCTATTATTTTCAAGGTTTCGATAACACCATTAGTTAGAGAAGAGATGGGATCCGGTCGAAGAGATTATACTAAAGAGGCGGTTGAGTTCTTCAGGGATAAGTTGGCCCAATACGGCAACGCAGAGGTTCCCCTCAAGAGTCTGTTAGGACATCGATCACAGGCTCCTCCAGAAGTGAGACATGTGTCGGGACAACACTCACGAGAGTTCAGAGATTTTTTGTGCAAACATTCGGATGTATTTGTGGTAAATGAAGATTATGTTGTGCTTCAAAGTGTTCTCCAGAAACTGGAAGACGAGGGAAAGACAAAGGGATCCCTAACTCGAATGCCTGAAGAGGTTCCTTTTGACCCATATTTAAGCCAACAGTTTATATCTTTGTTAGAAACGGAAATAATTCGACTCAACCCTCAATTTTCCTCAAAGTTAACCATTGATACCGTCTTTAATCACATAAAAAACAATTGCAATCAAGACTTGTGGAGCAGTTGTCTCAAGAATTCTAATGATTTGATAACTTTCCTCAAAATGAATTCAAAGATATTTTTGGTTCAGAACCATTTCGTTAGTCTCACCCCTGAGAGAGAAAAACTGAATAAAGAAAAACTTTTGAATAACAATAATAATGAAAATAATAATGACGTGAATGCCATCAATAACTCAAACTCTTTGGCGTCGATATCATCGCAATCTTCGGGCACATCAACGCCTGTCTCCTCTCCGTCTCGAGTGAATAGCGCCTCTTCTGTCGGTTCTGTAAACCAACGAATTCGTTCCCAAATAATGAAAATAGTTTCCGATAATTCTCAACTCAAATATAAGAATATGACGAACGCCAACACCGCTAATGTGGGCGCCGGCACTGAGACCAACCTTTTGCGCAGCACTAGAATTATAACCAAAACAAAAGACGGCGAAGAAATAGTGGCCGACATTATGAAAAACAACAGTTATGTGGGTCTGGACTGTGAGGGCATTAATTTGGGTGCGTCCGGCAAAATCACTTTAGTCCAGTTGGCGTATATGTCCTCTTCTGAGCCCAATTCAGTGGTCCCTAAAATTTATTTATTCGATGTTCTCTTGAATCCTGAACTCTTGAAAAACTGTTTGAAACAACTCTTAGAATCAGATAAAATCATTAAAGTTATTCACGACGTGAGGAACGACAGCAGTTGTCTTCACAGCCAATACGGGATTACCATAAACAACATCTTTGACACACAGGTCGCCCATTCGATAATACAACAGCAGAATACGGGAAGACCTGCCTATAAAGCCAAATATATATCACTCAACAACTTATGCGAACTCTATGGCGCTCCAAATCTTCAATCGAATCCGAAAAAGGAACAAATGAAGAAAATCTATCGAAAGGATCAGAAATATTGGAGTCACAGACCATTGAGTGAAGAAATGATATTTTACGCAGCATTTGATGTCTTCGCTCTCGTGCCTGAAGTTTACCACTCAATGTCCAAATCAATACGAGCCGAGTATTTGCCTCTACTTAGACAACTAAACTATGAGGCGGTATTGGCCAAAATAGACCCTGAACACATCAAACTGATGAAAAAACAGCGCAAACTCGATATGGAAGTCACAGATTTAAAGCTCAAACTTTTCAATAGAGAGACCAAACAAATTGTTTTAAGCAATCGTGAGATCAGACTTTTAAGGTATTCCTCCGCTGTTTAGCTCTGGTCTACAAATATTTCAAATGTTTGCTTTACTTTTAGATATATTGATCTGACGGATGAAATTCGGGCCAAAATAGAGGGCTCGCAAAAAGTGGCCAAAAAGTTGGAGCGAATCGATAAGAAAAATACAGAACCAGAAAGTGCTTCGAATAGTGCTCAGGCTATTGATGCCAATAATATGAGTTCCAGTGATGACGACTCTGACCGCAACTCTGAAGTCGAGTCTGATGTCGAAGAATCGATGAAAAGCTCAGAATTGAATAATTATAACATAAATGTGTTCAGTCCTTCCGATTCTTTATTATCAAACAAAAGCTGTTGTAATTGTGTCTGTCATTTGAACGGTTCCTCATCAGAAGTAAACGGCAAAGAATCCGCTAAAGGATCGCTTAGAGACAACCCCAGCACCGGACCTGTTTGTGAGGCCTCAGCGCAGACACTGTCCACCGGAGACATTGTCATCACTAAAGTCTACTTTCCTGAGAATCAGCAATAATTGCAAATCAAAGCCAACTCTTTGAGTACTCTTATAATTGCCTTAAACTTATAATTAGGAAAAACACTCAATTATTTTGCTTAGATTTGAGAAATACACTGAAATTGAAATAATTTTTTGCATAAATTGATAAAAATGTTAATCAAAGAGTCCTCTAATTTGAGAATCATTTTAGACGAAGACAAACATAATAATCAAATTTTTAAACTATAAAATTCCATTAAGTTTTGGTGAACGGGTTATTAAGGGCTGACTTCGGGGACTGATTGATGCAAACGACAGGAAATTACCGAATTTCGTACAAACTTATTGATCGGCTCTTTATTAAAGCTGTTATTTAAAGCACTTATTATTTATGATTTAATTTATTCGCCAAATATTGAAATCAATGGAAAAGTCTATGATTTTATTGAATTGTTTTTTAAAGAAGTGAATCGATTCTTGAATTTGCATAAAAACTATTTAAAGTCTATTATTAATAAAATCAAGATTTTTGTGCTTTGATTTGGTCTTCTGCTTGTTATTAGACTTCTGTCATATTTACAGCAATTAGTTATACAATAATTGCATTGAAAACAATTTGTTTTTATTTATTGTACAATATTTTCAGTTTATATTAAATCCTATAAAACATTTCAAACGATAAATGACTTTATTTATCGACAGAAAATAAAATCTGATTTCGTATTCAACAGACAATCGAATAAATAAATAGAAAACTGTTTAAGAGTTAAATAAAATTCAATTTTGGGGTAAAAAAGTTTAAGTGAAGTATTTTTTACAAAATATTTTAATCGAAAAATTCATAAATAATACAAATGTTGTGATGAAAAGTGAATAAACTTTCAGAACAGAAATCATTTGAATTAAATTAGAAACTAATTAATGACTAAATTAAATAAACTTAATATCAAAGCTCTTCCCTCACGTACTTTGGTTTCAACTCTTCTATCCTTTGAATGAATTCCGATTTTTCGATACATCCGTCGCAGAGCTCATCCCAATCGTTCAGAATTTTCTTCAGGTCTCGAACTCGCAGTTTCTTCAGATCCACTGTTTTCAAGTCAATTGTCTTCTCTATAGGAATAAGAAATCAGATTAAAGAACAAAACCAAAGGAGTGGCCAAAAGACAAACCGTATCGAAGTTCGCAGATCTGAGAGTCCTTTTTGGATAACTTCTCGCAAACCTTGTCTGCGGGCAGACCCCAACTCAACGGTTTAGACATTTCGCCCAATATTTTGGTGGCCGACTCTTCCAGTCCTCCGATATAATAACACTTCAATACAATTCACACATTAAATCATTGACTAAATTAACAGTTAATCTAAGGAAAGACATACGAATCGGTTTTCCGACTTTTTTGTGTCCAAACATAACTCTCTGAACTTCTCATCGATTTTTGCCGGATCTGACTTCGAGGTCGAGTCTAATCTGTTAATCAATTTAGTGACGACTCCGACGCAAACTATAAAACAGGTGATAATCAGTTATGTAGTTAAGTATCAATCAATGGGTGGCCATAAAAGTGGACATACCTTCGCACTGGCCTTCGCGAAGACTTTGAGTCGTTCGCCAGAGTTGACAACAAACCAAAATCAGTGCAAATAAATGAACGACAGAATAGTTACTCATCTTTTCAGTGATAATTAGCTAATCGTTGAATAAAAACCAATAAAAACTTAATAAAAGTGTGAAAGAGTTGAACGAAATGTGAATTAAATTGAATTAAATCGAAAGCGAAGTTCGATTACTAAACACCGGTCTATACGTCAGCAGAGGTTTCAATGGCTTTCATTGGCACAGAATATGAGTCTTTCCGTAAGAGTGGCTCCAATTGGAGAGACTTCTGTTTGAGAGTTGTGTCAGTTCTCTATTGGAGTGTTGGAGAGTCTGTTAGAGCGCTCTCTTTGAACTGACAGCCAATCAGTGTTTACGGCTTTCAATAAGAATCGGCCCTAAAATGGCTCCAATTTTTTAAATGATTTTGTGAACACTTTTTATTATTATTTTTATTATTTAATCCATTTATCGATCATTTGTTTCAGTTTTTGTCACATTTATGGCAAACAGTTCTTTGATTTTATTTGTTTACATATTTAGACCTAAAAAGTGGTATTAATCAGTAAAATGAGTGAAAATGTGTCACCGAATCCAATCCAAAGAAAACTCATTCAAACAAAACTTATTTTCACCAAAAATAAGTTAAGTCTGGACTCAAAATCGATTGATAAACAATTTGTTTCATCTATGAGTACAAAAAGACTTAAGACAGACGACAATCAGAATGTAAAGTGTTTTGATGTGGAATCGGATGTCGAGTCAGAAGTGGAGTCATCCCCAGGAGTGGACCCACAACTCGGGAATAGTGTTTCCCACACTTCCGTTGAGATAATTGAAAACGAAGACCAGACTAATAGTGAGTTATCCCTTGAGATTAATATGAAACTATTGGATGACTGTTCTGACAACAACCCCGTCGTCAAAGCCCTCCAAACTATGGATCAGTTGAAGGAAGAGTGCACTTCCATAGGACTTGTTTTAGATGAAGAGTTGTGCGAAGACAGTGAAGAGTCCGTCAATACCTCAGATAATGTCTGTTATGAAGTGGAAGTCATTTACGACACCCGCAGAGACGAGGATCGGGTCACTCGATATTTCGTCAAATGGAAAAACTATTCAGAAGTGGACAACACTTGGGAACCGTTGTCTAATCTGATGGGTTGCAGACATTTAGTCGAAGAATTTAATTTCATCAAAAATGGCCAAAAATCGTCTGAAATGGATGTCTATCACAACTACTATAAACTTAAGGCAATCATTGAAGATGTGGTCGAAATGAAGATCCCCTCCGATGTGAGGACAACACTTCTCATCATATTTAACGACATTCAACTCAAAGACTTCAATTATACGAAAAATTCAATAAACAAAATGCGATCCGAACTCAGGGATACACACCTCTCCCGTATCGATAAAATAAGTCAAATGAAAAGAGCGGAGAAGAGAGTGTCGAACATAAGCACTCTTTACCACCAACTCATCCAAGACTTAAATATCTTAAAACGTTTCGATTCTTTTAAATCGTTTTATGATTTTTTTATAAAACGAAAGCAAACGGATCTTCGTCTGAATCGATGGCAACACCTGATAAATGCCATTATTGATAAACAAAAGGAGGGAACAGCCGTTCGGTTGGAGAACTTCGTCGACTGTGAGATTCCGCCCCCGAATTTCGATTATATATCGAATTGCAAAACAAATGACCCGAATATTGTTATGAATGAGGAGCCACCCATTTATTGTGAGTGTGAAGACTGCGAAACAGAATCAAACGAATGTTGTGTCGCCACAAATCAGACTCCAATTAATTACACCAAAAACGGAATACTTAAGGATTCCAGAAATAATAGGAATGCGATCTATGAGTGCAATAAAAGGTGTAAATGCACTCAAAATTGCATTAATAGAGTCGTACAGAAGGGCCGAAAGGTATGCAAAAACTGGTCATAAATAAAAGGAATCACACTTTTAATTGTAGCACAAATTGGCGATATTCCGCACCGACGACGGCAGGGGATGGGGTGTCAGAGCACTCGAACCCATACAAAAAGGCTCATACGTTATGGAGTACGTCGGAGAAATAATTTCTGTGGAAGAGGCCGACAGACGCGGACATATTTACGACGCCGAGGGCCGAACTTATCTTTTTGACCTCGACTATACTCCGGATGAAATCGCAAAATTCACTTTAGACGCCACTCAGTGCGGAAATGTTTCACATTTCGTCAATCATTCGGTCAGTCCTTTAATTTCAATGACTCTTATTTATTGTTTTCATATCTATAGTGTGACCCAAATCTGGACACAAGAATGGTTTGGATCAATAATTTAGACCCTTTTATGCCACACATCGCGTTGTTTGCCGTGAGAAACATTAAACTCAATGAAGAGCTCACTTTTGACTACAAAATAAGTGGTGAGTTATCAGTGATTATCACCAATTGTTGGGTCTCTTGAGTCGGATCACCAGTGACTCGGATGACAGTAAACCCAAGCATTGATCGGAAGGTAATTAAATAAAACTTTTGTTCGCAGTTCACGGCATTACTGACGCCGACGAAAACCAAAACGACGAGACTTTGACGTCAGATAAGAGCTTTGACAGCGGTATCGAAAAGTCTTTGGAGGCCAAACCCCTAAGAGTCCAGTGCCGTTGCAGTTCACATAATTGTAGGAAATTCTTGTATTAAATTAATATATTATTTGAATCTTTTTTAGATCTCTTTTTATTTTGTTTTTACTTTAATTAAATTCGATATTAAACACAATTTATTCATAATTTATTGGATTAGCGATGAATTGAAACGAAAGTAAATGAAATCGAAATGAAAAGTAAAATAATATTATCGATGAATAAATTGAAGGAATGATGTTTTGAATTGAAAATAAGTGATTTCACAGAAAAGACTAAATATATATATTATTTATATATAATGTATAAAAAGAAGGACCGCTTCGGGAGCGGAGTTTCAGTGAACTCAGAGGTTAGAAGAGTTAGAAGACTGTAATAGCGTTTGATTACGAGATTCGAATCAATACTATGATTGAGAACATAATTAGCAGTGAATAAGCGATGGCTATAATGTCAGCGATTGTGATGAGTACGCAATGAGGGGTCACTTCTTGAACGAGACCTGCAATGGTTTGCCACTAAAGTTATAGCCGTTTAGAGCAGAGATTGCGTTCATGGCTTCCGAGTAGTTCTTCATCGTAACGAATCCGAAACCTTTGCTCTCTCCTGACTCGCCTTTCCTAATGACATTGACTCTGACAACTTTCCCATAATTGCCGAACAGTTCCCCTAAACTATATTCATTAGTGTCGGCTCCTATATTGTATGCGAACAGAATATAACCCCCTTTTTCTACGTCGAAACCATTGTCGACAACACCAGAACTATGCATTGACATTGGAGGTGGCGGAGGGGGAGGTGGCGGCGGTGGAGGGGCTGCCATTGATGACATAGGGAGAGGCGGTTGAACCGGACTTGGATTGTATGCTAATGGAGTCGAAGACGTATAGCTTTGGTATGACTGCAATGATTGGTGAAAATTTGGCAAAGGGTTGAAACGATGCTCACGATTCATGTGAGACATGTGTCTCATCGGTCCCGAACCGCCGTATCCTTCGTACGGCATATGTGAATAGGAATAATCTCGAGGGGCGCCGTACGGACTGCCTCCAGAATTTCGGCCACTTTTTAGACTATGACTTCGGCCCTAAAAAATAGGTTTTCAAATATTTACAATTATTTCCAATTCTTATGAATTAAGAATTAAATTAAATAAACTAATTGTTCTCAAAATCTATTATTTTTGATGTTTTAATGGCTTATATCTGATAAAAATATCCAGGGCCCTCAAAAAGTGAAACCGAACTCATGACTATGATTATTGGTCTTGATTCATTAATGCTTTTTCAATGGGT